>CM076578.1:1325250936-1325542988 GCA_034641835.2 Pinus albicaulis
ATGGAACTCTCTCATTATGAATCTTTTCAACTTGTCACTATTTGGCACATAAAGTTTGTTTTTGAATCTAATTATGCCATCTTTGGTGAGATGATATTCCTCATCCCCACTATCTTGTTGCAATTTTTCTTTCATTTGCTAATATATTTCATCTCGCTCTCCTGCATTTTTGACCTCTTCACTAGGTCCACCTCATAAGAGCTTATGGTTGTCAGGTAATTCAATTGAATCCTCCTACTAAGTGCATTAGCAACCCTATTTTCCTTACCTTTAATGTACTTGATCTCAAAATCGAACTCACTAAGTGTGGCCAACCACCTAGCTTGTCTTGCGTTCAACTTGGGTTGCCCAAGCAAATACCTTAATCCACTATGATCTGCCATAAGTGTAAATTTCTTGCCAAGGAGGTAATGCCTCCACATCTTTAATGCATGAATGATGACAGCCAACTCTAAGTCATGAGTAACATAATTTACCTCATGCTTATTCAATTTCCTTGATTCATAACAGACTACATGTCCTTCCTACATCAAGAATCCACTGAGCCCTTCCTTGTAGGCATTTGTGCACAGCACAAAATCCTTGTCTGGATCTACAATTCTCAATATTGGTACATTAGTGAGCAACTGTATCAGTTGCTCAAAATTGGTTGCACACTCAATTGTCCATTCAAACTCCCTTCCCTTCCTTTGCAAGGAAGTGATAGGGTGGCCTATCTTAGAGAAGTTCTAGATAAATATCTTGTAGTAACATGCCAATCCCATGAATGCTCTGACCTCATTCACATTTTTCGGTGCGGGCCACTCCATAATGGCCCTGACCTTCTCCGGATCAATTGATATCCCCTCTTTAGAGACAATATGTCCCAAATAGTGTATCTGTGGCTGGAAGAAGTTACACTGGTTAAGCTTTGCATAAAGCTTGTGCTCTCTAAACAGTTGTAGTACCGCAACTAGATGCTCTTCATGTTCTTCTTCAGTCTTTGAGTACACCAATATGTCATCTACAAAGAAAATCACAAACTTGTCCAGATAAGGAGGCAACACACTGTTCATAAAACACATGAATGTGGCAATGGCATTAGTAAGCCCGAAGGGTACCACTACAAACTCATAGTGTCTGTATCTTGTCCGGAAAGCAATTTGATGAATTTCTTCCTCCTTGATGCGCACCTGATGGTACCCAGACCTCAAGTTGATCTTGGAGAACACTGCTGCTTCCCACAAATGATCAAAGAGGTCTTCAATTTGTGGCAACGGATACCTGTTCTTTATGGTTACCTTGTTAATTGCATGTAGTCAATCCATAATCTAAGGGTCACATCCTTCTTCACAAACAACATGTGTGCTCCCCATGGAGACACACTCGGCCTTATGTAGCCCTTGTCCAACATCTCCTTTAGCTCGACCGACTCAGGGATGCTCCTTCGGCATGGTGCCTAGGATGTTGGTATTGCTCCCAGTACCAACTCAATAGAGAAATATCTCTCTCTTTGAGGAGGTAATCCAGGAACCTCCACTGGAAATACATTTGCATATTGCTGCATAACCAGGTACCTTTCCAGCAGTTCACTTTCCTCGTTCTCAGTATCACTGCCAACCTTCACATCACTTAAGACTTGAATTGCAAACAACATGCATCCCCTTTTATTGTTGCGCTTGGCTTGCATAGCCGTGATCAGCCTTACTAAAGTATGCTTCCTCCTACCTTGCAAAACTCCTATTTTCCCAATGTCATCCAGGCATTCAATTTCTTTCTCATAGCAGTCCACTTTGGTCATGTGCAAATACAACAAATCCATGCCCAACAATATGTTGCATGGACCCAACAGTAGTTTTGGGCATGTCGCTGAGCTCAAATGCACATGACCTCACCCAGTAACTAATTTTTCTTTTAATTTTGGTTGCCAATTGAGCCAACCATGGTTTTTCATGCAATTCCTTAGCTAAATTGCATCTTTCCACGAGCTATGGGCTAATATAGTTGTAGTTAGAACCGGGATCAATTAAAATGGAAACAAATTGATTACACAGCTTAACTTCCATCTCAATGATGGATGCTTGGTCGTCTACCTAGCGATTGTCTACTGCTGCATAAATTTTGGGCAAACTTTGAGCTACATCAACCACTGTGCAAGCCTCCTGGGAATTGTAAACCTTTGGTCCAACATTTGTCTGGTGTGGATAGCCCTTTCTCTGTGATTCTCACCACATGTCCAGCACTTCAATTGCTCTTTGCCTTCAAACTTGCACTGCTTTGTTGCTAGCTGCTATGTATTTCCCTTAGCAACAATGTTAACTTTCTGTCGAGATTGAATTGCATGGGTTGGATGCTTACCTTTTCTCTGTTCAGAAAATTTTTTGGGCCAATTCTTCTTATTTCCAGCGTTGTTCCTTGCCTTCTAGTCACTCTTAGTTTTTGGTCTACGTTTTTCTTGTTCATAGGAGTGTTTTAACTTCTTAATGACATCCTTCAGTGTCAGTGGTTCCAACAATTCAATTTTGTCTTTGAATGTCACAGGCAGCGCACTAATAAATCTCTAAATTTTGGCTTTCTCATCTTTAAGATATGGCACATGTCTCAATAGTTCCAGGAACTTAGCAACGTACTCATCATCCATCATTTGCCCCATCTTGAGTTCATAGAACTCTTTTGCCTTGCCATCATAGTAGCGCTCATGCAAATATTGATCTCTGAAGATCTTTTCAAAGTTGTTCCAAGTCAATTCCTTCTCAACAATGCCTCTAACGTTTTTCAAATCTTCCCACCATGTGTCTTCTTTTCCCTTCAACCTATAGGTGGCAGTCCTAGCTTTCATATTTTCAAAATAATCATGAATTCTAAAAAATTGCTTCATGCCAAGCAACCAAGCTTCCGCCTCTTATGATTTCTTCAAATCCCCAACAAATGTGGGTGGCTTGCCTTTCTTGAATTCCTCGAGCATGTAATCCTTTTCCTTCCTTCCCTGATGATGATGGTGATGATGAGAGGGATGATGGTGCCTTCTGGTAGTAGAACTAGATTGTATGCTAGAGTGATGCACATAAGTGTTGGTTCTTCCTCCTGGGGTGCTCAATGGTCCATTCCCCCACACAGTATCCTCACTTTCCTACCTATGCCTCTTCCTGAACCTACTACCATCTGCCCCATTTGTTTTCTCTTCTGACTCTCGAAGGCTCCTCCTGTCCCTATGACTAGCTCTCATCTCAGGTTGCCTCTGTCTCTATAAATCTGAGAGACTTTGCAGGATGACTACATTTATCTCAAGTTGCCTCTTTCTTTGTAAATCTGAGAGACTTTGCAAGATGACTACATTTATCTCAACTTGCCTCTCTTGAGCTCTCACCAGTCTCTCATTATCTGCCTTGAAGCTTCTAACTTCAACCCATAGGCTCCTTAGAGTATCCATCCAATCTGGAGAGTGATCCCCTCCCCCTTGGTCAACTGATCTTTCTTCTTCATTTGTCTTGACTTCTTCATTTCCATGTTGTGACTGATCGGTCCTCATGATTATGTTTGTCTCTATCTATTGTTGCTTGTGATGTGTTGTCAATCACATACAAATGTTAGTGTATAAGCAACAAAATTATGCCCATGGTCCTGCTCTTACGGAGCTACTGTAACAGACTGTCTGCAACAAAACAATTCACATTAGCACATAGTTATCAACAAACAACTCATCATTAACTGTAATATACAGGCCTACGGAATTTCACAAAATATTTTAACTATTAATTTATTCATGACATTGAAACATGTCAAATGTTTACTATTTTGCTACTTGAATAAATCACATAGTCAATATATCAATTAGGCATGCAGTTAATTAGTTTAGACTGGCTTTTAACAACTAAGATTTATGTTACTAGAGTTTTGGAAATCATCTTGAATTTCCACTGCAGAAATTTGTTGTTACTTTCCCCGGACAAAGCCCATCCAATCCAAGTGTTGAACTTGGATGCTTTGCTACCACCTGTAACACACCCCACCACTTCACCTAGTGAGGTGGACACTGACAAATCCAATTCCTCCTATGTTGTTATAAGAATGGGATTAAAAAAAATTGTTATATATACCCCACCAACCTATATTGTAATTTGCCCGTTGTTACGCCCTGGTGGTCCCCACCGTCACCCAACTAGATTCGACGATCACAAGTGAGCGAGGAGATCAATGGTCGGTGGATGGTTTGTGTCAGGTCGATGTGCTCAATCGTTAACCGGCAGGCACCCTGTCGCAATCATGGTTCTAACCAAGGGTTCTGAGTCCCCCATCAAACGGTTCCCCACATCTCGGCCCATCCCACGGACCCACTGTGTTTAGAGTCTTCATTATTTCAGCTCAACAATTAAGCTAGGTGTTTAATCCATCAAAAAAGGTTATGATGCTTTCACTAGTACTACCCACACTGTCTTCATGGTTGTAAACACTTAGTGCCTACGGCAATAATATAAATGTATGTCTCCCTACATACAGGGCATTAGAGCAAAATCACAGTCACAAGGACCAGTAACACAATCTCATTATTTTCAGTTTACAATTGTAGATCATGCATTGTCAAGCAATCCATGCAAATTTAACTTAAAGTTCGAACATGTACACATACATTCAATAGCACAGGTTACATGTACAGAGACTTATCTTGGATTATAAACTGGAGTTTGGGCAACTGAGTCTGGGACGAGGACTCTCCACCCAACCTTAGATAGCCTCAGCCAAGCTCACTGGCTGCTATCACCCCCGAGCCAGATTCCAGAGTCTAAGGGGTTCTGCTTGGGAATCAAACATAGCCAACAAATGAACCAAGAACCAGAGATTCTACCATCTCTTGCCATAGCTAAGTTGTAGCACAACTAGTGCATTGAGGCACTATGGTTCCACCCAAATGCAGGGACTCCAGAACCAAGCCCAAATAAGTAAATAGCAGAGAGTCCTAAGAAAACTTCCACAAATTTTTCCATGAGTTATTCCTCCACCCCATCCCTCGGGAATTTATGAGAAAAACCATCTCCACCCTCTGGGTCATGTGGACTCGAGAGGCAATTACTCCTCACCTGAATGCTTCCTTCCAGACTCTCCCCACTAGAAAATCGGTCACCTCTTTTTTTCTCTGCTCTCCTCTAGTGCTAAATGAGAATCGAACTCCTTCTACTCTCTCCTTTTCCTCAAATTGACCTCCTTTGTCTTGCTGCCATCACAGTCAAATCCTCTTAAATTTCATCCTTCTGCCTTGCAAATTCGTCCCAAGGCAACATGGCCTTCGTCCTTCTTTTCAGTTTAATTTAATTCAAGAACCAGGCCACTTAAGGCTCAACAACCAGCCTTTAATGATTGTTAAAATGTAATGACCCTGGTCATGTGGTAAACATGTACATATTGTGTCAAGGGTCCTAGTCATGGCACATTCAAGCATATACAAATACATGTTGAAATTGCATTCGCATGGTTATGGTAAACACTTTCTTAGTTATCCTTGTAAGCACATGGTGGAAGGAACTCTCGAGACACCTTGCCAATTCTAGAACAAGCCCTAGGGAGAGGGAAATTAGCAAAAAAAGAGAGAAAAGGGAGGCCAAATGGCAAGAAACTGGGAGGCCAAAGGGAATAGTTTGCTAACGACGAGTCAGGAAGGACAGGGGGACATCTCGGGTTGGGCCAGAAGGGCAAGGCCTGACTAACCAAAAGGATGGTGCGAGCAGAAGAATACAGGGGAGAGAAAAGAACATAGGGAGGAATACAGGAGAGCAGGAAGAAATGGAGGGAGAGAAACAAGCATGTTGATGGCAGAGCTCAGGTCCAGACTGCAGTGAGATAGAACTGTAAGACTTGGAACGTCGTAGCACCGGAGGTGAGTTAGATCCATTATAGTCCTCGTTCGATATTTATTGGTTCATTGAAAACGAATAAAAACCTAGGGTAAAGAACAACGAAGGTGTATGGACTGATAAAGGAGACCCTGCCTGCAATTTCAATTGCTTGTATCATTCTTACTGCTGTGTTTTCTATATGTGGCACTTACATTGTTGTGTCTACATAAGGAGGTTAGAACCCTTAATCTCTCTGCGTGAGGAATGATCCTTCAGCAATGCCAATGAGTGAATTTTTCTTTACATCCTAGTGTGCCACTGCTTGGATGGAATTATTCCCGCTAGGGCAGAAAACCTGAAACCATTATTTCATAGAGAATCACTGGGACGTTTTAGGTTTCATAACAGCGTGAAATTCATTTATGATAAGAAACAACTGGAACAGTTTTCATGTTCCATAACAGAGTAATATAACTTTAGAGCCTTTCGCGTTTCATTAAGCATGGTTATTGTCGGGTTATCTAGGGTTCCTAATTAAATAAAAGGGTGGAGGTGTGGAAACAAATCCTCTAGAATCCCTCATGGCTGTAGGGTGGAGGAAGATCTCCTCTAAAATCCTAGAATATGTCTGCAGGCTGAATCCAGAAGGATGGAGGTGTGGAAACAAAACCTCTGGAATCCCTCATGGCTGTTGGGTGGAGGAAGATCTCCTCTGGAATCTCGGATTACGTCGGCAAGCTAAATCCAGAAGGGTGGAAGTGTGGAAACAAAACCTCTAGAATCCCTCGTGGTTGTTGGGTGGAGGAAGGTCTCCTGTGGACTCTCGGATTATGTTTACAAGATGAATCCAGAAGGGTGGGGGTGTGGAAACAAAACCTCTGGAATCCCTCATGGCTGTTTGGTGGATGAAGATCTCCTCTGGAATCCTGGATTATGTCTGCAAGTTGAATCCGGAAGGGTGGAGGTGTGGAAACAAAACCTCTGGAAACCCTCGTGGCTCAGTGGGACAAGTTTCTCATGCTCAGGGGTGACAACTGCATTATTGGCAGTTTGTCAGTGGATGGGAGGAGAGTTATGAGCCTAGTCCCATTGCCCAGTCCAAATCACACATTGATGCGTGTTTTATTGGCTATGTTACCCCAATTACTCCTGTGTTGTTCCTACATACCTAACTGTACCAGGACACAAGATTTCATGACTATGTAGGCACTGCTGTCAATCAATAAGATCTGATCGAACCAAATGTGATATGTTGCAAATGTTGTGTATTAGACACTAATTGGGTGGCACACATGCCTTAAACAAATATCAGGCAGACATCCTTGACATTGGCACCCTCAAAAGACCTCACATAGCATATGTGCATGTCTTCCTTATTTCGAATTGGTAATCTGAAGCAGTATTATGAATTGAAGGAAAATCTCTCACTTAAAAGGTCTGATACACTTTAAGTGTTTATTGCTTCTACACAGTGTATATATATAATGCCTAGAGATTAAGACAATGTTATGATCCTCATTATCTTAAGATATTGCCTGTCGTTTCCTTGTACAAGCTCTGATATACACTTTGTTGCTGCATATACACGTATTGACAGTAAGGAGGGTTTTCATTTGAGCATGTGACAACAGTGGCATGCAATTTGTTACTGTGTTTACCTATTCGTAGTGCAATAATGTGCCATTCCATCACATAAGACAACATTAAACTTGTTATAGGCTAGTACATATGTAACTTGTTATGAGGATTTATCATACAGGCATAATTGTCATGTCCAAATATCTCACGTATGTGCCACCAACGTTAACTTTCCCAACACAATGACTGATGACTCTACAATATTTCTAGATTCCTTACTTTACGCTTGATAACTGAGGTTCAATGACATGTTGACTAAACATTACCTGGCATTTTCACTAAGTATGTCGCATGGCTGTTAGAGTTTTACTATACCTCTGTACAAAGTTTTATGGTCAGCTGCTGAACAGCTGTTAAGTTCTCTTATACATATATATGTATTTACGGCAGTAAAGGTTGTTGCACAATTGTTAAGAGGTTGATGCACAATTGTTAAGTTTCATTATACATATACATGTATTAGCGGCAGTAAAGGAAAGTTAAAACTTTGAAGTGGTTGGTGTACAGTTACTTGGAATTCCTACTCACACAAAGGTTCTATTGATGCGTGGTGCTCCACAGGGCATGTAATGGTTTTAACATAGTTCGCTTACAACTTGTCTTATCTAAGATTTTAACATACCATTGTCTAATCATGAAATCTACAGAGATCAAATTCAGGTGCAATGACATTATATATGCTACTCATGAGGAACGTGATCCTTGAATGAAAAAGTCAGCATGACATTAATATTTGCATTGTTGATATTACACCTTGATGTATTAGATGAAACTTCTCTATAGCCCTGCTCATGATCCCTTGAAGCTCTTGGGAATTGTATCTATAGCAGATCTTAGTGGTGGATGGATTAATCTCAAGTCTTGGAACCCTAGTGTCATCAAAGCCTTTGACTCGACTATCACTTTATCCAATAAATGGAAATTACTCTGCTGATCCTTGAATTTCTTTAGCTGATTTTTGGTATGGACTCAATCCTGGAGTTGCTTGAGTTGACTTTTGATATGAATTTCTCCTATAGGTGTTACAGTTTCATGACACATAAATGCTAAAGAGACAAACCTTTATACCATGGTCCAGAAGCCTGAAGGTCTTAAGTTCTATGAAGTATGAAAACTAAACTACGTGGGGTTAGCCTGTGTGCCATTAAGGCCTCCCTTGGAGCAGGCTTTTCCCTTTCTGACAAGCCTTGACATCTCTTTCATATTGCGCTGTAGATGCACCAAGAGTGCTGGCGATGAAAAATCTTGTTGCAAGTCTATACTCACTGGTTGATGGATATTCGTGTCAAATCCTTGTGCAGGTTGGATAGCTTGCAAGCATCCATGCTGGCCTAGCTACTGGTCAGCTGTACATATACAGATTACGTATATGACATGCAGTCAGAACCTGTGCCTTTCCACCTGAAAAGAAAATAGATTAAGTTTCAGGTCTTTGTTCCTACCCAGGATAGCACACAGAGTGCAGATTTGAAATGAAATTGGATGCTTATCCTTGGCTAGAATAAGTTCCTTGCCCATTCCACACCGCTATGGTGAAAGCAAAGCATTGAAAGCCTCTAGCCAAGCCTGTATGCCCTCCATATTTAAAAGGAAAAGGGAGTATTGTGGCCACCCAAGCACTTATTAAAGGCCACAATTCTGCCCCTAAATTCCATCAAACAGATTTTCGAGCAAAGCAATTGTTGAAATTGGTTGTAGACAAAGTTAAATTGGGTATAGAGACCTAAGCAATGGCCTTGATATGGCTAAGAGGTCCACAAATTGAATATGGACATCACCATTGACATAGGGCGCCACAATTTTTGGCCCTTGGACGTCACCCCTGGTGAATCACGCTGGCTCTTTACCTCAGTCACCATGTAGTATCGCCAAATTGGGACTGCTAGCAAGGCATGCCTGAAAAACGCATTTTTCAGGAATGGATGCTATAGCTCTGGAAATCAGCCCTAGGATCCCTTAGATCTGACAATCTAAGACCCAAATCCAAGAAGAGATCAGAAACAAATCTTCCTAGGTGGGTTAAACAAATCTCCCACACCTAGTACAGCTGGAAAATTTCCCAAAGAAGGGACTGCAACACTATGTGACAGGACTGCTCAAAAAATAACGCAGTCCAGCCAAATATATGCAAGAGGCCAATATGTAGGCTCAATCATGTCATTTACATCAGCATTTCAAGATTATATTGAAGCCCATACATCATAGAACATAAACTAGGAAACTTTACATGAAGAAATGCCCAAAATAAGAGGCTGCAACCATATGATATGACTGTACAAGCTTGACAACGTTATTTTATTAGCTGAAAAGAGTTGTAAGTTACACTTCAGATCTAGAGCAGATCTGTGTACAAAAAGATAGATCTATATCAGATCTGTACACCATAGAGTCTCCTCTTCAAAAGCCCCTTGGGGTTTTCAATAGAAAATGTAGTACATGGAGCAGATCTGAGATCTAATGCAGCTGATCTGCAAAATGATTCAGAATTTCTGAAGCAAATAGATCAGTACTCAGATCAGATCTGAATGGAACATGGATTAGATCTGTAATCCATGGATCACCACAGTGAAGGGCAGATTCCCAACACTAGAGATCTCTCCTCCTTGAAGTGCCAAAAGACCCTGCAACTTTCTCCTTGCAAATAACGCAGTTCTGGAAGATGGACTGCGCTATAGGCTCTAGAGCATGATGTGGCCTCAAGCCAAGATCTAAAAATGAGCTCTCCTCATCCAATACTCTTTTGCCAATGGGATACAAGACTTTCCCATGAAAAGAGGCACTAGAATGGCTTAGATCTGAATAGATCTAGCCTCCACTTGCTGCAACTTACAAAGACAACCAAACCCTCAACAAGATCTGCGTTGTAGTTGGAAGAAGAGCTTGGCCAATGCCTGATAGTGATCAAGAAATGCAAGTCTCCTCCAAGAGGCCTCTCAAGGAAGAGGTGGGATTCCTGATCAAGAACACCCTAGTGCTAAACAACACTATTCTCAGCTAAACAGCCAGAGAATGAGAAGTGCCTAAGCAGACAAATCCTTCAGAAATAATATCATCAACAACCCCTCTCATGTTGTCCTCCTCCTCCTTAAATAAGATGGAATCCTTGCCAAACCCTAAACCACCTCAATGATTTAGCTGCATTCACATGATTAGCCTCCAACTAAAACTGCGTTGTGTATCTAGGTGGTTCAATGTATCTAGATAGCGTTGCTGATTTGGTCCAATTGACCCAGTCAAATGACTTAATCCCCTTTCACACATAAGGGTGTTTTGCTAAAGCAGCCCAAATTTAGCCTTGTTCACATGGGCATGAATTTATTTTGTTGTTTTAGGAGTTTAGTTTATCCTCCTTTACAATTTTATTCTTGCAACAAGAAAATGAAAACAAAATAGTATATTCCTATTAGCTTGGGCTAATTAGGAATATTACACACCACAGCCTTAGAAAGTTTAGCATATCTAGACATTCCAGGAGTAGTAGTACAAAGTGAGCTCCCCAAGATAAAAAGGAGACCTACTCAAAGGAGAAGAAGACCACACCTTGACTTAGGAAAAAAAAATTAAAAAATTAGGGGGTGTGTTACACAAAACAATTCAGATTTCCTGCAACAAGGAAACCTTGAACCTCCCAAGAAAGTAACCTCCTCAACCCACTTTAATTTTTTTGGTAAAATAATTACTCTAACTCTTCTGGCCAAAACTCAACCAAGAGCAAGGCTATGACTTCCAATGATCACTTCCTAGTCATCAAACTTAGCCCTGCACTTCAAATATGTTAGACAAAAAACTAAATGTAGACTTTAGGCATGCCACGAACGCATAATACCTAATGTATCACTAGAACTTATCATGTTGCCATGCGGAATGAGATAGAACTCAACCTAGCCTAGGTACTTTCCATCATCACCAAGATTGACCTGCATCAATATCCCGATCCTCTAACCTGAATAAAGTCAATCTATTTGTTTTCATATGCCTTGAGGCTCCACTATCAACATGCCACCAAATACCTAATGTCGTGTTGGTGGAAACGCATGATAATATGGAAAAAGTTGTGCCAAGCCTAGCAATCAACTTGTCAACACCCAAAGCTTCCGCACTTCCTGCAAACTATTTCTATTGCTACTGCTTATCCTTCCCCTTCTTCTTGAGACATTACAAAGCATAGTGGCCATGCTTCTTACACTTGAAGCACTTGATATGGCTCAAATCCTTATTATGCTAGTTAGAAGACCCCAAGTCTTCTTTCTTCTTCTAACCCTTCTCAGATCTTATTTTCTTTCTTTCTTTCCTCACCTTCCTAATGAGAGCTAGGTTCAGGGTTGCGAGGGAGCGGCTGTCCCCCTTCAAATTGCTCCCAGAGCGCGCTCCGAGCAGGTTAGCAAATCGCGAGCAACCAAGGAGCACGCTCCCGAAATTCGCTCCCGCAAGAGAAGAATTAAAAAATAATAATAATAAATAAATTGCTCTTTGGTTTTTTTGCAATAATTTTGTCACAAAGATGTTCCAAACGCAATGTTTTTCCAAAGAAACAAGAGTTTTTTAGTAAGGCAGCCTTATATTCAGGCTTATGTCCCTAGTATTGATATGCAATTCATGGTAATGTTAAATTCTTAAAGTAAAAGGATGAAAATGAAAGATAAAGGAGTATGTTTTACTTGAATTTTTAACATTACCATGAAAGGACTCAGGATGTTTGAGAGTGGTTCCGACCTCATTGGATTTCACATGGAGAAAGTAGAATTTTAAATCTCACTCAAAATCCAACAGACTTATTGGTTTTTCAGTATTTCAGGATTGGGGGGATTGCAATGTTTCGATTGGATTTTGTTGTGTACTAGGGTATGGGACTCGTATTTAATCAAGAGCACAAAGCCCTCTATGTACATTGATGTTAGTGACATTGGTTGTCGAACTCCTCTATCATGACCCTACTAAAAATGTACCCATCACTCAAACAAAATCTTGACTTGACATACTACATTTTTTCTATCTTATGTTAATTGCTTAGAGGGTGCTATTAATGACAAAGATCCCAAGATAGGCAATGATTTTGATGATATGTAGCTATTTGTTGTAGCATAATTTTTTTGGATGCTAGAGGCCATCTAGAGCCTATTTGTTGATGTATGTTTGGTTCAGAGATGGATTGCACGCGATGCTATTTTGGTTATGTGCACCCTTACATGCTATATGAATGAGAACTTGTAACTTGCGGCCGTGATTGATGAAGATTATAACTTCTAGATGATTGATGTTATATGGTTTAATCCATGTTTATGCTTTTTATATCTAATTCATCATTCAACATGCTTTTGTTGACATATTTGCATCAAAATATATAAAAATATATATTATATAAAAATTCGCTCCCGACCCGAGAGCTTTTGAAAATGTTGCTCCCCACTCCCAAGTAACCTTGGCTAGGTTTGCTACATCCTCATAGTTAGTTGAAATCGTCTCTAATATCGTCTCTTCCCCTACAAAGGTGTCCCACAAGCTTTTGAATGAAGATAGATTCTAATAAGCATGTACACTATGGAAAATGATGCCAAGATGGACCAGTCACCAAAGGCATTCATATTGATCCAAACTACCTCGTTCTCTTATACCTTGTCACTAACTGCAGTTACCTGATTTCTGAACTCTATGATCTTCATCAAATAGCTAGCTAATGTGTTAGTCTTGCTCATGTTGGTACCAGTCACTTTGTTCTTATAGTGCGTTCCCTTGGACATGTTCTCACTCCGGTAAAAGGTGACCAGGGCAGTGTGCATTTCCCTGGTTGTCTTCTTCTTTATGATGGGAGGGAGTAGATGATCCTTCACTGAATTCAGAAAGATTTGTTTCACTTTGACCAATTTTCTATTGTGCTCCTACTTAGGATCTAAGGAAGGTACAACCTCCTTATGCGCACATACATATAAGACATTAATATTTTAAAACAACATTTGTTTTGACGAGAAAATGAGGAGTAGAAGCACTTGTTATATTGTTCTCACTAACATCTTTGAAGGCCATTCCCATAGCCGACCCACAACTAGTGTTCCACCCCCTAGCCAATGGTAACCATGCAATACTCCATACTAATTGAACATTAAAATTCTATTATGTAATGAGAAACTTAAAAACATTTTTATTGTTTCTCTAATTGTTTCTTGGTTAAGATGGTTGAACAATGAAAACTAGCTATTTTGTGGTATTATGCTTAAAGAATCGATCAGTGCAGAGAGCCAGTACTTCAGAGATGGCATTCCCTGTTCTAGTCTATTTTATGTATTGGGAGTTTTTAGGGGAGACTTTCCTCCGCAAACAAGATTGTAAGCCAAAAACGCTATATTTAGGAGGCATGTTTCAGAGATTAATAAATTCTGATGAACTGTGAGCAGTAATTTCTACAGTTGCGCTGCTTAAATATTTTATTATATTGATCGAAATTTTACTTTGAGAACTGAAGAAACATGACCCACAACACAGCTCTCTTACATTGCACTTGTCTATCAATTACAAGCTATGCAGTAATGGACACGTGACATCTAGATATATGCTTATTTTCTATTCAAGGTTCTTTGAGACCTATGGGCTCTATAATTTCTCTTCTATTACAATGTTCTTCGGAGAGCTATCGGTTATATAATCCCTCTTCTGTTACGATGTTACTTTGAGACTTACCTAAAATACCTTGGTACAAAAGATTCTGTAAAATCTAGAAAATGCTTAAAGTAGAGGATTAAGAACATTTTTCCATGGAATGTCTATAATAAAAAAATATTTATCTAATTTTCAAAATATTTTGTATTAAAACTGAACTCCATCAATTGTTAACTCATAAGAATTAAAAGGAATTAAACAAGTTGTTTAATTAAATCAAAGTAATTAATTTAATTTTATATATCGGATATACCAAAGTTGATACTAGATAAGCAACAATCATCACCATAAATAGAATTGAAATCCAAAATTGAATTTAATCACATAATTTTAAATATGAAATAGGTTTTTAAGATCTCTTATCTGTGGTTGAACTGGTCAGTTATGAAATTCTACAGATGCTAACCTCGAATTTGGATGCCTTCTGCTTCTTGTTTCTAAGTTTCTTCAACAATCTTTCTGCTTCCGCAAACACATTTATATTTTTGGCTCCAACACTGTTGTTAGCATTCATTCTAACAGCAACACGAGGCTGCATAGACATGAGGAACTCCAACGCGGGCAACTTGGCCCTTTCAACCCATCTGCAAAATTCATCACTAACCCTAAAAACCCTCTCTAGGGAACGACATTCCCTTTTTAAACAAACTACAATAAATCCACTTCGACTTACGAGATGCAATCGACAGGGCATGCACTGATGGCGTCCTCGACAGTGTCCTCGGAATCGGCCCATTGCCCGACGGCTCGAGCTCGGCCATAGACGGTCTCGATAGCAAACGTCTTGGGCGCCACGAAGGCGCATTTCAGACACCCGACACACTTCACCTCGTCGACAAACACCGCGCGATCCTCCGACGCGGAGCCGAACCACTTGGAATACAGAGGCTGCCCTGAATAACCCTGCAAGTCCAACATCTCCACCCGAGTCTACAATGCCAAGAAGTAAACATCAATCGAACAAAAATATACTCTGGATAAATCATATTTAGACTCAATTTACCTAAATTTCATGCCAATAAATCTTGTTTACATTCAATTTGCCGAAGGACGGGTCGATAAATTGCGTATAATAGATTCAGAGAACAATAAGTCTTTGTGTTAGTGATTGAGTGCTCTGCTCTGAAGAGCTGTATGATTCATTCTGAAAATCTAAAAATTTGGGTGGATTACACGAACAAATTTTGGTCAATTCCACGGCCTCACACTCTGTCTCATTCATATTCATGTTCTTACTCCTTAGTGAATCAAACACTATAATCAACACCAAAAGGGCTACAACATTTTTCTGAATTTCTGTTTTTTTCCATGACACTGGGGATAGGCCCAGATTTTGCAGGGATGGTGAATTTTTTCGAAATGTCCCACTATATTATCACTGATTCTACTATGTTTATAACTGGACATGTTTGTCCCCTGCAGATACTTGACATATCTGTATTATGCATTTTCATGGAAACATGGGTATTGTTGTTTATGTAAAAAGGACAGTTAGCTTTTAGGAAAAATACTGAAGCTGATGTAGTGAACAGTTTTAAGAATATGTATAAAAAAAATGCATACACACTGATTATATGTTTTAGTACAAAATATAAACCAGAGTTTTTTCTCCCTCTGAAAAAAAGAGATAGAATGGACAAAATGCAAACAGTGCCCAATTGCAGGAAGTGCCAGAGAATTTGTCTCCCTCCCAGATTTTCCTTTGAAAAAAAATTAAAGCACAGTAAAAGATTTGAACTGAGACCTGGTCATATGCAGAGCGGGCGTTAGGGTCAGAAAGCACGGAATAAGCCTGATTGAGAAGAATCGACATGTAGTGGCCGTCGGGGCCAGCGATGTCGGGATGGCACTTCTTCTGAAGCCAACGGTAGGCCGTCCTGATCTGGTCCTTCCCTGCCTTGCTCTCCACGCCAAGCAGCTCGTAAAGATCGTAGCCCAAATTTTCGACATCGACGCCACCCGGTAGAGCAGAGCACCGGCAACGCCTTCCAGAGCTGCTCCTCCGCCATGGCTGCTTTCTTGGTCGTTGCGTTTTCGAACTCCGACGACATCCCAGAGGCAAAGAAGAATTGAAGGAAGAAGACGGCATGGGAATTTTCACTGCCAGTCCGAATGGGATAGTGGCCGCCGCCATCGTCAACATTTTCCCCTGTTCTCTGCCGCAAACAGTGGGCAGGCGAATCGTGCAGCGCGAAAGCCATGGATGGCAGATGATGATCGTATGATAACTGTGGTAGCTCCGTCCGTCGAGGACGACGGAGTGTGAATTGATCGTGCAGTTCAAGCAATCCACGCAAAATATGCGTGCAAGGCACCTTCTCGACACAGAATTATCTCCACGTGGTAGCTGTTTGTAAAACCGCGCCAAACAATATTTTGTCGGTTCATGCGAAAATCCGGAATTATTGTACCGTGTATGAATGAATTTCACAATGGCGGCATAAGATGACGGACAATAGAATATGGTTAAAAATACCTTGTGGATGCTAAAAATATTTTTTATGTTGGTAATGTCTTCTATTGGGAAAGAATTGGGTAGGAGGGGAACTTGTTTTAATAAGCTTATTGTAATGAGGTGTAAATTTCGATTTGAAAATAATAGAAATTTTGGTAAGTATCAATATTTGGAAATCGAGGTTATACTTATAGATAGACTTTTAATGGTGCTAAATTTATTTGTATCATTAAAAATAGGATTAAGTATTTTTTGAGGTTTTTTTATTTAAAAAAATAAAAAATAGTCTTTCTCATTATTTTTGATGAGAAATTGATGTTAACTTGTTGTTCCACTAGAAGGGGAGTGTAGGCCCTACAACTTTAAGCCATGGGACAAAAAATTTAATATACTGGAGATAGTGGGAGGGTTGGAGAACCTTTGAGACTCTTTCTCTGGACCCAAAGAAAATCAAATATGTCCAAAGCCTAGCTAAAAGCAAAACTAGATATTGCAAAAAGGAAGAAAAGGTCTTTAACAGGGGTACTTAGAGCAGTGCATGCCCCGGGCCAGGTGAACAAATGATTGTGATGTCCTTCAATTATAGAGGGTTAGCTAGTAAGCCCAAAAAACTAGCCTTTCGAGCCCTGATCTCTGGTTATGGGCCCGATATTATTCTTCTTCAAAAAACTCTGGGATCTTAGGATGATGTCTCAGGTGCCCTTCGGAACCTTTGCCCGGGGTGGTCCTTTGTGGGATTGGATGCCAAAGGAAGGTCGGGTGGGTTGGTCATGGGCTTTAATGAAAAAAAAAAACAGATTGATCAATACTCAGGGAAGTAATCATGTCCTAGCTATGGAGGTCTATTCCTCGGAGCTTTGCTCTTCCTTTACGATCCTAAATATATATGGCCCATGCCAGGAGAGGGAAAGATTTTGGGATGAACTTTGGTATGGGTCTTGTATGAATAGTCCCAAACTCATTATAGGAGGGGATCTAAACTTTTCAATCGAGCAGGCTGAATCCTGGGGACCGACAGCCCGAGCAGACCCCTTATATGACTTTTTCTTAACCAAAATCCTTGATGGAGCCCTTATAGATATCAATCTTGTCAAACTTCGGCCTACGTGGAGGAATAGGAGGATAGGAGAAGCTAGGGTGGCCAAGAGATTAGACAGATTCTTGATCAAGGAAGACTTGGTGGATCATTTTCCAACCCTAAGGCAATGGGTGGGGAGGGAGGGGAATTGGATCATCATCCTATCCTCCTATAAATTAAAGGAAGCTTTGATAAACTAGGAGCACCGTTCAACAGAGAAGAGAAGCTCAAGAGGAGAGGTTGAGATGGTTAGGAGAGGAATTGGGGAGGATGGAAAGCCCTGAATCAAATGGATATGAAACGAGGGAAAAAAGGGACCTCATAAAATCATTGGAGGGGGAGAGAAGAAAGATACTGCTGGAAAAGGAGGAGCAATGGAGTTTAAAGAGTAGAGCACTGTGGCTAGCAGCAAGGGACAAGAATACGATGTTTTTTCACAATTATGCCAAAGGAAGGAAAAATGTTAACGTCATATGGGGGATGAGAAGGGAGGACAATCAGGTGGCTAAGTCTTTCCCAGAGCTGGCTAAAATGGGTAAGGATCAGTTCAGCAGAGTCTTCAAAGCCCCCTCGGAGGTTACTATTGTAGAGGTGGTCAAGGTAGCTCAACATTTCCCAAGGTATGTGGATGAAGAGGAAAATGAGATGCTGACAAGCCTGAAGTCCAGGGACGAGGTAGAAGGACTCCTCAAGTTAATACAGAAGGATAAAAGTCTTAGGCCAGATGGGTCGACAACATAGTTCTATCAGCACTTCTTTGAAGAGATGGGGGAGGAGCTTACAGCAGTTGTGGAAGAATCTCGATCGAAAGGAGCTATTCTCAAACAAATGAACTCCACCTTTATAGCTCTAATCCCAAAACTGGATGAGTCAGGCTCTTTCGATGATTTCTATCCCATATCTTTATGTAATAGCATTTATAAAATCATATCGAAAGTTATTGCAGTCAGACTAAAGCTGATCCTTTCCAAGAATGAGTCGCAGGAATAGTTTGGTTTCTTAGAAGGGAGGTAAATCCATGAAGCTATCAGGGTGGCACAGGAAACTCTCCATATCATCAAGAGGAACAGAAGGAAAGGCATGATAATCAAAATATACTTATCCAAAGCATATGACAAGATAAGCTGGGTATATGTCAGATTACTACTAACGCACCTGGGGTTTGATATTTGTTTCATTAATTGGGTGATGGGATGCATAACGGACATTAGCTTTATTCCTCGTTAATGGGGCGGCCTCATTGTTCTTCAAAAGTCAGAGAAGTCTAAGACAGGGATGCCCCCTGTCTCCTTTGTTCTTTCTCTTGGCAGTAGAAGGCTTAAGTCAGTTGATAGCAGCTGCCAAAAGGAGGGGGGATATCAAGGGAATCGAGGTTGCCATTAATATATAGATTACCCATCTCATTTTCGTAGATGATATCCTCCTTTTTAGTGATGGCAGCAGAAGAGAGATCGGGTATCTAAAATTAGCCATCGAGCTTTTCCTCTCGGCAACTGGAATGAGTATTAATGTAGGCAAATCGGTCATCATTGCAGAAGGCCTCTTGGAAGAGGATATTAGAAGAAGAGTGGTGGACCTTCCTTATGAGGTTAAGGAAATGGGAGATAGCTTTAAATATCTTAGGTTTACTCTCAAACCAAACTCTTATAAAACTCTAGACTGGCTGTGGCTAGTGGCTAAAATAGAAAATAGAGTGAACCATTGGAGCTTCAAATGGCTATCTAGAGAGGGGAGTTTGGTGTTGGTTAAATCTGTTCTCATGGCTATTCCGGTGTACTGGGCTATTCTCTCATGGGTTCCTAAAAGTATTATGGTGAAGGTGAGGAAAATATGCAGAAAATTTCTGTGGGCAGGATCGAAGGAGGAGAGGGTGATGCCTTGGGTGGCATGGGACAACATTGCAAGACCAAAAGAATGGGAAGGTTGGGGGTTGAAAGAGCTCCCCTCCTTCGTGGGCTCCTTAGCTGCCAAAATGGGTTGGAGAATTTAGTTCAAAGAATCATTATGGTCCTAAGTCATGAAGCAGAAATACATTGACCCGATAGAGATGACAGATTGGTTAAGTTCTCTGGGGAAAAAAACAACAAGAGCATCGATGGTCTAGAAAGCAATCTTGGGATCGTTGAGTATCATTGAAGAAGGTCTAGTTTGGCAGGTAGGTAATGGGGAACAGGTCAGAATCGGGATGGACCCTTGGGTAGGGTGCAATGAGGACTACTCACTTTCGGTGGAGTTGAGGACTCTTATAAGGGCCAAAGGCTTCCGCTTCATAAATCAAATAGTAAAGGAGGCTACTCCCACGCACTGGCAGCAGGGATGGACGACAGGGGAAGACCTATAGATTGACCCCATCTAGCATGAATATTGGCGAAAGTATACAAGTGAACTGATTAGATCGAATGTGTGCATCAGGGATAGAGAGGACGAATTAAGGTGGGTACATGCCCCCTCAAGCAAGTATACACCAACGTTCGGATATGCATACCTCATGGATAAAAATGGGTGGGAGGCACCAGCATGGTGGGCTAAACAGAGCTAGAAGTTGAAGTGCTCGTCCAAAAGCAGGCTATTATTCTGGTGCATATTAAAAACAAAGTACCAACATGGGACAATATGCTAAAAATGAAGAAGGAGGGTCTGGGCCGGTGCCCACTCTGTAAATCTACCTCTGAATCAATATCTCACTTATTTATTCATTTCCCCTACCGTAGATTGGTTTGGACAGAGACGATGGCAGTTGTAGGTAAGTCGCAAAGGTGGGATGGGGGGTCGGTTCCGGAAGCTTGGAAGGATTGGTGGCAGGGGAGTCAGGAGGATAATTAGAGGGCACTCCCCCTGCTTATCTCCTAGGGCATTTGGCTTGCAAGGAATAGAGCAATTTTTAAAGATAAGGAGACTCAAACACAGGTTATAGCGCAGGAGACTGCGGCCATCTATGCCCAAATGTCGGAACTGAAGTTAAAGTCTAATCCTAGGGTGGTCACCCCGGAGGTCATCAAGGGGGATATGTCATGGGCATACTTTGACAAAACGTCCAGTGAAGAAAACAAGTGCGGGGCTGGTATAGTGATTCATCTCAGTCAGGAGAGGTGAAAGGAAGCTTCGGTGGGGCTAGGGAACAAACAATTTTGCCGAACTTAAGGCTCTTCATATGCTACTTTGTTGGATGATCCAGATGGGAATTCTATCAATACAGATTTTTTTGGGATTCCTTGAATATTGTTAATTGGTTCAATAACGAATACATGTGCCAAAACTATCTATTAAAACCAATCCTTGAAGAACTTTGGACATTAAAAATTCACTTTGCTTACATATATGTATGCCACATTTACAGGGAGCGGAACGAGGCAGCAGACCTCCTTTCTAAGGAGGGCATACAACAAATTTTGGGCAGCTTGCAAATAAAGGAGACAGGTCCAGAGGCCCTGGTGGAGATGGATCGTGCCCCTTTCCTTTGATAGTTTGATCATGGGCTCTTGATGTCAAGCTTGGCTCTACATCATTGTTTTGTTTTTTTGTATCTTATGCTTTCAGTATCTTACTTGCTACTATGTGATATTGTCATTTTTGTTTACAAACATTTACATACTATATGACACTTACAATACTTTCATATATTTTTTGTTATTGGCCAGCCTCTAGGATCCTGTTTAGAGATGTTTTCCTCATAAGAGGAAACTCTGGACGAAGATGGTTGGTGTGACATTGGCAGACATGGTTGCTCAAGAGGGCAACGCTCGAGCAGATGTTTATATATCTGCGAATGTTTTTTGGATTTTGATTGGATGTAAACAACCGAATGATTTGTTTTGCAATCCCGCGAGACTCTCAAACAGATAGGATGCTTAATGCATGTAAACAGTAAAAAATTTATTGACTAATATAAAGTTTTAATATTTTTTTGTGGAAAAGAACAAGCGTTGCTCCTTACCACTTAAGTGGATGAAATTGCAAATTGATATATGTAGCTGAAAAGTTAATTTCCTACTAAGGGATGTGGATTTGCATAAATTTTTGGTGGGTAGTAACCACTACTAATTTGCACATTTACACTTTTACTCCTACATGTTAAAGCATTGAAGAAAACATAAATAATAGTAGGTAGTAACTTCTAGTAGGTATATTTATTTCCATCTCATTTCTATTCATTTTTTTATGGAAATACTTGCTTAAATTATGGTGACACATAAATTATGGTAAATAGGTTATTTACCAGAGTATGAGTTATTTTCAAGGATTTTAATTATGAAACTCAACAATGAAAAATCATGGCACCAATATTTAAAAATCGTGGCATAAATATTGTAACTACAAAAATTATGGCAAAAGTATATCAGATAGTTATCCACATGGCACAAAGACTATACTTTCAAAATAATGCTCCAATCAAATGTTTGAAAAATAAAATTCTCAATAATATTGAAAAATAAATATTTGCTTTTCAAAGTTAAACATTATAACTTGGATTGGTCAATGCTAAACTAATAGTGTTCAACATGTGAATCTATTACTATAGTCCTGCCATGACTAATAACATTGTGGTTATGATTGAAAATGTTATGGAAATTTCTAATGATAAATATTATGATTAATGAATGGTTAATTATTATTTAGGGTTTAATATTGCATTTAATAAAAAAAAATAAGAGTGTCAAATTTAATGGGAAATGGAGTTAGTGGTTGTGAGCATGAAGATGAAATGTTTCAATGGCTCACTATAATTGTATATTTACATTTGTTATATGCACTTGTAGTAGTAGTATATGTGTTTGTTTGTTGCCAGAGGAGTGAAATGTTGAGGAACAAAATTGTGTTTTATATATGTAAATATATATTGAGTAATGAAAATTGGTAGATATTGATGGGCCTCCAAATTAGACATAAATTAAGGCTAGTATGACCATCATTCAGCACATTAAATCTCTTTTTTTGCATTAGATGACATTTTTTTTAAAATTTAATATGTTCATTGTGAAGGTTTAAAGATAATTGCATTTTTGTGCCTAATATTATTTATTTTTGTAGAATATTGTGAGAATATTGGGCAGATTATGAAGATTTGGGGAATGAGATAATTTAGGGACTTGCTCTCTGCGACTGAAGGATCAAGATTGGAAAATATATGGACAAAATATCACGAAATTATTGAGAAAATCTGGAGAGATTTTGGAACTCCGATGATTGAGAAAATCTAGAAATGTGTTTCATGCCATTTACTGCAAACACCTAGTGTTAGGAACCATATCCACTATTTAAGGGATTTTGGAGGGGAAAACTTCCTCCTTTCAAGGGGAATGCTTCCTCATCATTGTATAAGTACCAATTCAAATTGGCCTCTAGGGGTGTGTATTGTTTAGTCTTATTGTGGAGAAAACTCGTTGTTTAGCAACTCCATTTTTTTTTCTTGCAGGGATGTACTTGGATTAATTCAATAATGAAGTTAGATGCCATTTTTAGCTTCTAAGGCTTGGTTTCTTCCATAGGACTCTAAGTCCTCCTTGGGCTTGGGCATCATAAGAGTCTCAGAGCCCTCTCGCACAAATTATTTATGTTATTTTCACTTCTTATTCACATAACACTATTACCGATGAAATAGGTAACTGCACTAGTACCTACTTTTTGACGTAGCAAGAAAAACAACCGATTTTGAAAAGTGGCAATGCAGAATAATTTTTTGTTTTGTTTTTTGCATGTTTTTGGCACTTTATATATATATATATATATATATATATATATATATATATATATATATATATATATATATATATATTATTATTATTATTATTTTTTTCCTTATGTCGATTTTGAATAGTGGTGGCGTATCATCACCAACGTTTTTTTAGAGGATTGATTTTGACACTATACATTTTCTAATGTCTTCTTCTTCCGTGAGATGTTTATTTTTAAGTGCATTTATGTACTTGTGTTTTAAAAAGAAAAAAATAAATTTTTTAAAATAAAAAATTGTAATGATATCTTCACTTTTTCACATAGATAAAAAATGAAAAAATGGTCAATATTATAAAGTTTATATTTTCTACAAGTTTATGTATTGCTAATTAATTTTTCAATGCACATCAAATAATTGTCGCTAAAAAACCAATATTTTGAACGATGTGACAAAAAAAAACAAATTTTCAATACAAATAGAATGCAAAAAATACACTTTTAGAGACTTTTTGTTAAAAAAAACATGTTAAATAAACTAATTTTTGGGAAAAGCTTAACAAAAAAACTTAAGAAAATAGCATTTTTATTGAATTTTATGTCAAAAAATAATAGTAATCACATGTTTTTTGCCAAAAATAAGGATTCTTCTCATAAAATATCAAATTCTAAACATTGCAAGTAAAACTGATTAATAGATCTCAAAAATGAGCTTTGTTTGCAAGCATAACTTAAAGATCCTCAACAATATCAACTAATACATGTTCAACGTCATCTAGAACATCATTGATGACTTCTTCCGCAACATTTTCTATTTCATTTTGGTCATTGTCATCTTCTAATCGATCTTTCATGTCTACAAATCTTCCAAAGTGTCCCTTTCCAATCATTCTGTATAATGGTGGTTGAGGTTCCATTGCTTTTTTTTGCTACACGTGATTCATTAAAATCCCCTTTTCTCAAACCAACTTCTTGCTTCGCATTTGGAAGGAATTCAAGAGAGTTAATTCTTTGTTGAATAAATTTGCATTGCACTGGGTCTTTCTCAATGGCAATGCAGTTTCTTCCTTTTCGTATGCAACATGCTAGTGTTGTACCTAATCATCAAGTACAAAAGAAATAAGTAATAAAATTAGTATAAAGACATAAAAAATGAAAAATAAAATATTTAAATTTAAATTTTTATAATAAAACTTACCTGAACCTAAAAATAGATCCAAAACTCGATCTCCTTCATTTGACGGCATCGCCCGGCCTGCCTCCGGCCCCCGGCTGGGCGGAGGGAAATTCCGAGAATCGCCCTGCAGCCCTCGACAACGCCACTCGGTCGGTCTCTGCCTAGCTAGGGGCGATTCTCAGAAATTCCCTCCACCCAGCTGGGAGCGATTCTCGGAATCACCCTCCACCCAGCCGAGGGTGATTCTCGGAATCATCCTCTGCCTAGCCGGGGGCCGAAGGCAGGCCGGGGGGCGGCGTCGAGGGCTGTCCAGCTGGACGGAGCCAGGCTGGGCAGTCCTCGATGGCGCCACTCGGCTGGCCTCTGGCCCCCGACTGGGCGGAGGGAGATTCTTGGAATCACCCTCCGCCTGGCTGGGGGCTGGAGGCTGGTCAGGCGGCACTGTCGATGGCTGCCTAGCCTGCCTTTGGCCCCCGGCTGGGCGGAGGGTGATTCCGATAATCGCCCTCCACCCAGCCGTGGGTCGGAGGTAGGCTGGGCAGCCCTCAACGACGCCGCCCGGCCTGCCTCTGGCCCCCGGCTAGGCAGGGGGTGATTCCAAGAATCACCCCCAGCTGAGCGGAGGGCGATTCTGAGAATCACCCCCGACTGGGCGGAGGTCGATTCCGAGAGTCACCCCCTGCTGGGCGAGGGGCGATTCTGAGAATCACCCCCGGATGGGCGGAGGGCAATTCTAAGAATCACCCCCGGCTGGGCGATTCTAAGAATCACCCCTGGCTAGGCAGAGGGCGATTTCGAGAATCACCTTTGACTGGGCGGAGGGAGATTTCGAGAATCACCATTGACCCAGCCAGGGGTGAATCTAAAAATCGCCCTTCGCCTAACCGGGGGCCGGAGGCAGGCTGGGCAGCGCCATCGAGTGCTGCCCAGCCTGCCTTTGGCCCCCAGTTGGGCGGAGGGTGATTCTCGAAATATCCCTCCGCCCAGTCGGGGATGATTCTCAAAATCGCCCTCCGCCCAGTCGGGGGTTATTCTCAGAATCACCCTCTGCCCAGCTGGGGGTGATTCTCGAAATCGCCCTTCGCCCAGCCGGGGGCCGGAGGCAGGCCGAGCGGCACCGTTGAGGGCTGCCAGCTTGCCTTCAACCCGTGGCTAGGTGGAGGGCGATTCTTGGAATTGCCCTCGGCCCAGCCGAGGGCCGGAGGTAGGCTGGGAAGCCCTCGACATTGCTTCCCGACCGACCTCCGGCCCCCAGCTGGGCGGAGGGTGATTCCAAGAATCTCCCTCCACCTAGCCAGGGGCTGGAGGTCAGACAGGTGGCACCATCGAGGGCTACCTAGCCTACCTCCACCCAGCCAGGGGCCGGAGGCAGGCTGGACAACCCTCGACGTCGCCATCGAGAGCTACCTAGCCTACCTCCACCCAGCCGGGGGCCGGAGGCAGGCTGGACAACCCTCGACGGCGTCGCCCAGCCTACCTTCGGCCCCTGGCTGGGCGGAAGGCGATTCCGAGAATCAACACCGGTTGGGTGGAGGGCGATTCCGAGAATCACCCTCCACCCAGCCGGGGGTGATTCTCAGAATCGCCCTCTGCCCAGCCGGGGACCAGAGGCTGGTCGGGCGGCGCCGTCGAGGGCTGCCCAGCCTGCCTCCGGCCCCTAGCGGGCGGCAAATTAATTTATATTTTATTTTATTTTTTTCAAACACAAACTATTTAAAAGAAGAAGAAGAAGAAGAAGAAGAAGATAAAAAGATTTAAAAATATAAATATAAACAAACATATATAAGAAGATTTTAATTTTTAATTTTTATTTTCTTAAAACTAAAACAATCATAATTTAAAATATAGAAAAACAATAAAAAAAAATAAAAAATATGTTTTTATATATAAACAAACAAATATATGAATAATAAAATTTTCATTTACTTGTTCATTTTTAAAAATTGTTTAAGTCATATAATTTCTCCATAATTTCATGGTTCAAGTATCTTGAAAACTTAAGATTTAAAAACTTGAGATTTACAACTTGTCATTAAGGTTTTTATGCGCTACGAAATTTTATCTTTAATGTTATGGTTGAAAATAATTACAATTTTAGGGTTGTTTAGAGTCAAGATATTTTATGTTTAACAACATGGATAAAAATTGTTCAAAATGATAAGCCCTTCAGACATGATTTTGTTTATATTTAACATCATCTATCAAAAAATTTAGAATTTTACAAATTTTCAATGTCCTAATATGTTGTCTTTAATTCCATTGTTACAATGTGTCAAAAGTGTGACACAACGTTTTTTTTTGTTATTCTAGCATCAACTCGTTTTATTTTGAGGGTGTTTTTTCAATCCTTTTTTCAAGAAATAATTTTGTTTTTAGCATAATTTTATAAAAAGGTGAAATTTGACCTTGAGAAAAAAACAAATGCGTTCTGGAATACACACTTTTTTCATGTTTTTTGAGTCTTTTTGGGCTAAATTTCCCGTTTTGAGGTAATAGTTCCCGTTTCATCGGTGACAGTGTTACATGCATCTCTCATTTCTGTTTTGCATATTTCTTTAGTATTGTTTTTTTCTTGTTGTATAATTGATTTAAATGATTGAAGTGAGTTCTTTTGCAGGTTGTTTACAGGTTCAAAATCATTATTCGTCCTTAAGATAACTTTGGAAGGTCATTTTAAACATTAAGCTACTTGGATTTGGTTACTAGTTCACGAATATGAGATTTATGGAAATGCCTTGTAGCGAAATAGTATTAAATTTATGCTATTTTTTAGAATGGGTTAATGAGATCCATTTGATTTTATTCTACTTTTATTAGGTCATAGTAATGTTAAATTTAATAACAAAATTTATCCCATTGCATTTTCACTTGATTAGGTTATGCATTTGATAGATTAACTAGCTCACTGGTTGTTGAATTTCCGGATTTTAGAGTAGTAACTTTTTTATTTTTAGCACATTTGAACACGCGTATTTTGGAGTGATTCCACTTGGAATGGAGACTTCAGACATCCTACTTACTAACAAAATTTGTTCCATACCATTTGCATTTGATTTACTTGATCATTCGGTGAGTTATCTCTGAAACATAACATCTTGTAGCAAAAACAGAGTTTCTTGTAGCACTCTTGCAGCATGTGCAAGCTCGATTAGGTTTGCTCTCAAAGGTTGGTTTTTGTCCCTTGGGCTTGAATCATGACCCCTAGGATCTAAATACACGATTGAGGAAGAATAAACACTACTTAGAACATTCATTTTCACAATTTAGAGTAGGCCTTTTTATTTGAATTCAGCTCTTAAGATTTCAATTACAAATTGTTGTTTTTTCATAGGATTAATTTATTTTCAAAGAAACACTTCCATTTTTGCAATTAGTTTAGGCTTTGATTTCACGACAGTCACTCCATTACATCAGATCAACAAAAGAAAGATGCATTGTATGCTGCACATATAGTGTTGATGCCTCTTAAGTTTATACGAACCCTAAGTTGATAATTAAAGTTGGTAGTCTTGGGAGTTGTAGCATTCTTGTTGCAATAATGAGGCTCATCACTTTTTGGTGCCGTTGTCGGGGAGGTGTCAAATTATGCATTGTTTTCTTCCCTAGTTGATTAATTTTTTTTACTTTTTGCAAAAACAAAAAAAATTGCATTAGACATATTTCATTTCAAAAACAGAAAATTGCATTGCATTATCATTCCTATATATATATATACTTCACCAACACCAACCTCCCTCCCCCCCCCCATTTGATCACTTGGTGCAGTAAGAACCACATCACCATCAACTTTTGTAGGTTGAAGAAGAATAGATGGCAAAGAAGGTAAATTTTTTTGATAGAGATGATAACAAGGAAGAAGATCCTCTTGGATTTCCCATTCAAGATACTGATGTCAGTGTGCATATGAAGAACGTCCCTCCATATTTCCTTCCCACTTCCATGGTATGAGGTCAGAGGATCCGGAAACCTTTCTCTTTGAATTTGAAATACTTTGTAGATCTTATGGCTGCTTATCACACACTTAAAAAATGAGATTGTTTCCTGCAACATTGAAGGATAGAGCTATTAAATGGTTCACGAGTTTAAGTACTAATTCAATAAGGCCATGGAATGATATGCAAAAGATATATCTAGAAAAATATAAAGATCGTGATCTTAAGGAAGAAATATTTAGAATGAATAAAAAAGAAGATGAGAGCCTTGAGGATCTAATAGATAGGTTCATGTTTAATGTTAAGAAGGAAAAATCACAACATTTAGGATTTGACACACTAAAAACCCTCTTACTTAGAACAATTAGGGATGAGTGGATTGATCTCCTTAATCTCATGAGTAGAGGAGATGTATACCAATTATCATTTGAAGAAATTTGTGAAACATGCAAGAGCATATCAAGAGGGAGGGCAAGAGTAATTAAATCAACATCAACATTGGTAAGTCAAGATGAACTTGGAAATTTGCTTAATAACTTTAAAACATAAATTCTTAGCAATCTAAGTGAACAAATAGAAATGTTAAGAATGCAAAATGAGCAAAAATAAGACGTTGATATTTCTGTTATCCATGTAGAATCATATGCTACTAAATATTGTCCATCATTACCAAGGTTTAAGGAAGTGTACCAAGAGGACAATGGAGCAAGTCAATCACCAAAGAGGCTATGTTATGTAGCTCCAAGAAGAGCATGACAACTTAGTCAACTTGATATGATGCAAGGACCTACTTCACAATTTCAAGCTTATTCACATCCATCTCAAAATAACTGGGATACACTCCCTCCTTGGCAACCTTGGTCATCTCAACCCCCAAACCAATCTTGGCAACAAGGTTGGCAAGGACCTTATGGGAAAAATCCACAATATCCTAAATATTTTCCTCAATATCCTCCATATCCAACTACATGCTATCCCTCCCATCCACCTCCACTACAACCACAACCTCAACCACATCCCTCTCATAGAGCCACTCCCACTCAACTACTTGTACCATCGTTTCGAAACCCACACAATGAAGTATCTCAGCCAACTTACAATGTAGAGGTACAGTACTACCAAACATATCTGCTTGATCTAAATGGTATTCATCTTAGTTCAAGAAAGGTATTGCAACAAAGAGATTTTCTTGATGTCAATGAAGGACAACATCCAAAAGAACAAGATTCAAGTGAGAAGATCAAAGAATCAGGGGTTGCACTTGATGAAGAGCACACATCATAATCAGATATTGAGAAAGTTCCCTCATGTTTACCATCATTTCCTCCATGTGTTCAAGAGAATAATCAGCAAAAAGAGGAAGATTTGAATTTCATGGTAGAAGAAGACATGAAGAATGTTCCAATGAGTAAGCAAACCAAGGACATTAAAGCTGTATTGAAATATGGTTCCAGACAATCATTAATTTACGGCAACACACCCTTCTTCAAAAGTACTTGATACAATCTCAGTCAAAGCAATTCATCTCTCATATTCAGGTACATGTCAAAGCATGTATTTCAAGTGTACACATGATTTTATCTGTCATGTTGATGTACACATGGCTCCATTGGAAGAAATCCTGTACTTGAAATAGATTTTGTTTTTTCAAGTAGAGTAGGATAGAAAAAATAAAAATAAAAAAGAAAAGAGAGAAAAAAAAAAGAAGGAAAAAGAATAAAATCTCAAGTGAAAACCTATTTTGAGGTGCCTAGGCATACTAGTTGAAAACCTCATTGAGGAAGCTAGTAGGCCTAAAGAAAAAAGGAAAAAAGTGAAAAAATGAAAAGAAAAAAATGTATTTTATCCATGTATCTCTCTCTAATGAATGCAGGTGCTCTCCAACCTTTGCAAGTAGCAAAAAAACAAGTTGGCATCAAAAGAAAAAGTTGGTCAAAACCCTAGTCAAAGGAAGTCAAACTTGGACTTCCTCCTCCTTTTCTCATATGCTCCAAAGGGACCAAGGTCATGTTAATCCATCACCCTCATCCATTTCCAACATCCACCCATCATTTCCAAGCTTTTCTCATTCATTTCCTCGTTGTCCGAAAATGCTACACGAAACCCTATTTTTGCTACAGGAAACTCATGTTTTTTAGCAGATTAATGTTTTTATTATATATAAAAAATGGTGCATCCATTTATTGAGTTGTTTCATGGGGAGATGCATATATATGATGGTAACATTATCAAGAAATTTCAACGATTTCTAGAGCACAATTTGTGAGAAATCAACCTCCATCACCTACAACCATTTTTTATTTTTCTCGATATTCTTGCATCCAATAACCAATATTTTTTATGGGGGGTGCATAAGGATGATGGTAACATGCTTAGAAAATTTCAGGTCAATTCATTATACCATTTGAGAGTTATGGCTAAAACAATTCTGCTACAAGGGGTTGTCTTGAACTGCTACAGGGTTCTTGTAGTGCTACAGGAAACTCTGCATCTACTACAGGAAACTTATCTGCGAGAAAAGTAGCTCTCTCAAGGGCCTCAACACTTCAAAAAGAGCAGGAGAATTAATATTTTTCCTTCACCTACCACTCCTAACCCTTACTTCGCTCCATGCACAAGGATTCACTCTCTAAACCCTATGTTTCACCATTAACAGTTAGATCACCTATACCTTGACATGTGACCTCTTCCCTCACCTCTCCATCACTCCACTCACTACACAAATCCATCCCTAACCTCCATGCACCATTCATCTTCATCTAATCAATCTGGAGCCCCCAAGAAGTAAACAATAGACTGCCACAGGAATTTGAAAAGTTTCTTGTAGCAAACCTGTACATGGCACAACAAGATCAAAATCTGAGGATAAGTTGATGGAAATGGCTTCAAAGGACCACCAGTATACTCCAAGAGGATGAAAACACCAACAAAGGCACCCAAGGACCTCCATGCAGCACCTGCAAGAAGAAAAAACAAATAAAAAGGTTAATAATCTCACTCATAAACAAGTTGCTCACTCAAAAAATACACGAAAAAACACATGAAGAGAAAGATAGCCATGGCTATCACCAAACTCCAGCTCCAACATGCAAAAATCTCTAGCAAATCGACATCACAGGTAGGTACAGGTATGCAATATTCTTTACCTCTTCTCATGAGCATGTTATTGTTAGAAATTTGTTGTTAAATGCATGAGAGATGAGGTTTTATAAGCTAAGGATGGGTCAGTGGTCTTGGCCACCCTCGCCTAGTTAAGTGCAACTAACTCCCTCACTCGTGCAACGTGGAAAATCAAAATGAAGGAAAGTGATAATTAAGAGGAAATTGGACGAGATCACCAAGCACACCGAGCCCACTAACAAAGAAGGAAATAAAATAAAATAAAATAAAACAAGGATCAACTTCATATGTATCGAAGCTCATTCCCAAAATAGTTAGAGAGGCTCATTAAGGCATCAAAGGTTGAGTTAGATGCTACCTTGGGTTGTATAGGATGCTATAGAAGAGATATAGAGTTGATTTGCAAGTGCTACAAGATCAGACATGGTTTCTACAGGAGAAACAAGGCTGCTACAGGAAAAACAAGGTTGCTACAGGAAAAAAGCAAAGATGCTATATGAAGACATAAGTTGTTGCAAAAGACCCTTATTTTGAGGAATTTCACCCCCAATCCCTAGGATTCGAAGGAAAACATCCAAGGGAAGGGTAAATATATATTTTTCCTTGCTATATGTGAACAAGAAGCCTGCAAAATTTTCATTTTTTTCATTGGTACAACCTATGGGAAACTTCTGATAAAGTTTACAAATAAAAAAAAAATGAAATGTGGATGTTTCCTTTGAATTGAACTTGATAAGAAAAGGAATTGCAATTATTTTTGGGTGAGCATGAAAGTTGTTCAATTTTCCTCTGTCTTAAAATCCCTCATTACACAAAAATATCTAAAACTTGTAGCAGAAATAGAGAATTGCCTTTCCAACTTTGGAAAGTTGTATTGAAGGCTATGGGGGTGGATCTAACCATAGAAATACCATAGCCAAGAAGATGGAAAAAAAAGAGAAGAAGAAGGAAACAAAAGGCAAGAAGGCATTCACCATCAAAATAGAACTCAAACCACATTTATGAAAAGAGGTTTTCCAAGAGGTCTCTAATCTCTTTCTAGCTTGTATCCAAGGCTTAGAAGATGTTATAGAAAGGTAAGAGGAAAAACTTAAGCATAAGGTGGAATTTTGGTCAAGATTTCATATATTTTTTGTTGTGCTACATAATGCTACAAGTCTACTACATGATGCTCTGAGTTATTAGAGGATCACATCTGAGGTTGTTTTGAGGGGTTCAAAGGTGTCCAAATGATGGGAAAAGGTAGCAAGAGGATGGAAAAGGATGTGGAAAACCTTTCCAAACTGAAAAATATTTAAGAACCCAACTTGCACAAGGGGAAAAGGGTGGGCTCATGGTCTCTATAAACACTCTGTTTTTTCTATGCACAAACAGATTTGGAAAATGGGTGAAAATGTGATGAAGGTGTCAAGGGAGAGGGTGTGAGTGCAATATACTTGCAAGCCAACAGAGTTCACTTTCAAAGAGGGAAGTTTTGTTGTTGTGATTGAAAGACTGTTAAAAAATCATGAAAAGAACAAATACATTTTCTTTGTTTGTCCTTGTAGAACCTACAAACAAGCTTCTTAAGAGAAAGGACTGAGGAATGTACAAGAGACAGGGCCATGAAGGCGGCACAATTAGGTCACTAAGTTGCTCAAAGGACGAGCAACACGTTAAGTAGGGGGGTATGATGGGCCTCCAAATTAGACATAAATCAAGACCCATATGACCATCCTTCAGCACATTAAATCTCTCTTTTTGCATTAGATGACATATTTTAAACTTTAATATGTTCAATATGAAGGTTTAAAGATAATTTCATATTTGTGCCTAATGTTATTTATTTTTGTAGAATATTGTGAGAATATTGGGTAGATTATGAAGATTTGGAGAAGGAGATAATTTAGGGACTTGCTCCCTACCACTGGAGGATCAAGTTTGGAAAATAAATGAAAAAAATATCACGAAATTATTGAGAAATTCTGGAGAGATTTTGGAACTCCGATAGTTGAGAAAATCTAGGAATGTGTTCCCTGTCATTTACTGCAAACTCCTAGTGTTGGGAACCATATCCACTATTTAAGGTATTTTGGAGGGGAGACCTTCCTCCTTTCAAGGGGAATGCTTCCTCATCATTTTGTATAAGTACCAATTCAAATTTGCCTCTAGGGGCTTGTATTGTTTAGTCTTATTGTGGAGAAAACTTGTTGTTTAGCAGCTCCAATTTCTTTTCATGCAGGGATTTACTTGGATTGATTCAATAATGAAGATTGGTGCCATTTTTTGCTTCTAAGGCTTGGTTTATTCCATAGGACTCTGAGCCCCCCTTGGGCTTGGCCATCCCAGGAGCCTTAGGGCCCTCTTGCACAATTTGTTTATGTTCTTTTCACTTCTTATTCACATGCATATATCATTTTTGTTTTGCATATTTATGTATTTAGTATTGTTTCTTTTCTTACCATAGGATTGAATTAAATGATTGAAGTGAGTTATTTTGCAGGTTTTTTACAGGTTCAAAATCATTATTTATCCTTAGAATAACTTTGGAAGGCCATCTTGATCATTAAACTACTTGGATTTAGTTACTAGTTCACGAATATAAGATTTTTGGAAATGCCTTTTAGCGAAATAGTAGTAAATTTCTGTTATTTTTTAGAATGGGTTAATGAGATCCATTTGACTTGCTTCCACTTGGATTAGGTCATAATAATTTTAAATTTAATAACAAAGTTTACCCCCATTGAATTTTCACTTGATTAGGTTAGACATTTGATAGATTAAGTAGCTCACTAGTTCTTGAATTCCCAAATTTTAGAGTAGTATTTTTCTATTATTTTTTAGCACGTGTGAACAACGGTATTTTGGAGTGATTCCACTTGGAATGAAGACCTAAGAAATCTTACTTACTAACAAAATTTTCCCCATACCATTTTCATTTGATTTACTTGGTCATTCGGTGAGTTATCTCCAAAACAAAACATCTTGTAGCAAAAACAGAGTTTCCTGTAGCACTCTTGTAGCACATGTAAACTCGACCAGATTTGCTCCCAAAGGTTGGTTTTTGTCTCTTAGGCTTGAATCATGACCCCTAGGATCTAAATACGTGATTGAGGAAGAATAAACACCACTTAGTACATTCATTTTTGCAAATTAGATTAGGCCTTTTTATTTGAATTCATGCTCTTCGGATTTCAATTACAAATTGTTGTTAATTCCTAGGATTAATTTATTTTCAAAGCAACACTTCCATTTCTGCAATTAGTTTAGGCTTTTATTCATGACATTCAATCCATTACATCATATCAAAAAATGACACATTGTATGTTGCACATATAGTGTCGATACTCTTAAGTTTGTACGAACCCTGGGTTGATAATTAAAGTTGGTAGCCTTGGGAGTTGCAGCATTCTTGTTGCAACAGTGAGGTCATCAAATATATTTCGCAATACTTTGTTTTGGAAAATAGGCAGAATTGTCAATGTAATTACTTTAAATTGTATAATATATTTATGTGTTAATTGTGTTGTTATATACTATTAGTTTGTAAGAGAGGATATTGGTGAATTTGCATCTACTATACTCTATTACTACATGATTTGGTAGTAAAGTAAGGCTTCAAAAGCTTCACATAATGAATCATTTGAGAAAAAGTTAAAAAAAAAGATAGCAATAGATTGTAAAGAGAAGAGTAGTAATGGATATGCATAGGATAAAAGGCTAGTGTGAGGATGCATTTTGTTTTATTTCTAAAGGGAAATTAATGTAGGGGCATCGGTGATTTTGTTAGGTACGAAAACATGTCAAATGCAAGTTCACCAAAGATTAGTGAGATCAAGGAGATTGGAACACATAAAAACAATAAACAAGAGATATGCGTGACAAAAGCATAAACGCATATGTGATAGAAGGATATCACAATGTGTTTTTTAGGAATGGATGAAGAAAGTATGCAATAGTGAGCAAAGCATGTGATGGGTGATGTCAACAAGATTGTGTCAAAAAACATGCATGGGAGATGCATTCGGTGTACATAATAGCTCACTAGCAGAGGGAAGATGAAAGGTCATAGTTAAAGGTGAAGTGAAAGGGATGCACCTAAGGTGTTAAAAAGGTGAAAAATGGAAGTCGAAGGGATTTTTGGGAATTGAACAAATCATCAAGTGGAAAAATGAAAATAAAAAAGAAATATATGGCCACCATTAAGGCTTATTGGTCAATATTTTGATAGTGATAGTGGGTTCAAAAGGACTCATTGGAGTGTCATGTGTTGCCTAAGTGCCAAAGAAAAGTGTCGAGGCACGAACTTGTATTTTATACACTCAATCACATCCTGAGTAATGAAAATGAGTAGATATATTCCCCAATAATTATAATCTAATTGTGTGAGTTTTTTAAGTGTATGGGTGACCACTTAAGGTTATGCATTGTATTCTTGTTCTACTTGCTTTGTTACAAACCTTTGCACATAGTTGACAAGAAAGAAGGTTCATATATTTAGCCCTGCAACATCCCTGATTGTGCAATTTAGTATTGAAACAAGGTTTAGGAAGATTTGGAAGGCGTATCACATTAGAAGAAGGCTCAAAGAAGACAACATGAGGTTGTAGAGAAAAGAGTGTTGTGGGAGTGGTAGAAGATGAAGGATCAACATGAGAATGTGTTTTTATTTCATTTGCAAGGGGAAGTTAATGCAATAGCATTCATGATATTTCTAATGAAGATGCACTAGTCAAGTGGGATGAAAGCAAGTGCATTAATGATAAATGAGATAAAGGAAAGCACAAAAAAGAAAAATACATGATAGGCATATGCATGACAACAACAAGAGAGTGTGAGTAACATGAGGAAGATGCAATGCATAGTTCAAGCATAGATGAAAAAGTTCATGGTGAAAGAAGTGCATGAAGAATGGCAATAGTGTGAGCATGACAAGTGTGATGATAGTGAGAATGTCAAGATAGAACATAAAGTTGTAGAGGAAGATAGAGTGGAAAACTTAGACATAAGACCTTTAAGAAAGAGTGTTAGATAAAAATGGAAATTGAAGTGACTTGAAAGTAGTTGAAAGGATTACATGGCGCAAAAAAAAAACAAATGATCAAAATAAAAAATAAAACTATTAAGATTGATTAGCCAATCTTGTCATAACACTAGTCAATATGTAGGGAGGCATAATAATGTCATGTATGATTAAGTGTCAAGTGTAGAACATCGAAGCATGACATTATGGTTTGCATATATAATATTAAATAGAGAGAGAAAATAGATCCATATAATATACTTGTTATGAGTTGTTTTAGTGTTTATGTCCAGTTAATATTGCGTAATGGATTCGTGTTCTAAATGTATTGTTGTGTATTATTGCACATGATTTACAAGAGAGACATTGCATATTTGGACTCACCATACCCTGCCTACATCAAAGTAGGGAACAACTAGACACTAAAATGAGGAATTCATCAATGTTGCATTTCCTAATTCATAGATATATATATATATTTATTTATTTTCCTAAAAAAGAAATCATACTTAATACATTTTGTAAATACATATTTTTCTTTGTATTCTTTAAAGACCTTCCCATATTGTTATATGGCAAAAACTATCAAAAAATAATAATAATTGTTGTTTAAAATAGATATCCATTTATTATATTTGTGTTCATGTATTTTATAAAGATGACTACTAAAATTAATTTTGTATATATAAAAACACTATTTTTGTATATATAGAGACACTCTTGCCTACACTAAAATAGGAAACAATTAGACTCTAAAATGAAAGATTAATCAATGTTGCATTTCCTTATTCACATAGATGCATTTAATATTTGCAACTAAAATGACATATATATATATATATACAAATTTGAAATTAATCTAGAAAAGTAATATTTTGATGATGAGTTATTGTCTATATCTTTTACATTTTGGTTTTTTTTTTTTAAATCTATATTTTGGGCAATTTTTCTCGAAATTTGGCGGATTTGTTGGAATCACAGGTTTGAGTTGTGAAATCTACATAACCCAAAAAATACAATAGTTTTTCAAGGCTTTAAGATACAATAGTTTTTCAAGGCTTTAAGTCTATTTATGCATTAAAAAAAAAACATTTTAAGCAACATAAAGCCATCATCAAAATATTTATGGTTGAATTCCAACAAAAAAGCTAAAACATAGAAGAGTTAGAGTGCATTTTTTGATCATGCATATAGGTTCAAAAATTAAGTTTTAAGTTAATGGATGAGAATTGGTTATCTTTATAAACTATTTACCCATTTATTTGAAGTGACAACTAAAAGAAATAAAAGAAAGTTGTAGTCTAAGCTTCTATGTTTTGGTTCTTTTGTGGGCATATTTTTTCTATAAATTTTGTCTAAAATCTATTCAGTATTCATTGTAATTACAATTTTGAACTATAATATGCATTTTAAACAACAATAAACCAAAATTTCAATAGAAAATGTATTATCGATTTCCTTAAAAAAATAAAATAAAAAAAATTATAATTATAATTATATATATATATATATATATATATATATATATATATATATATATATATATAAGTATGTCTATAGACAAGTTTATTTTGGAATAAGGCTTCCAAAATTATTATTAAGTGAATGGTAGGGATTTGACCTCCATAGAATATTATAGAATATTATTAGTAGTGTACAATAAGGTTGAGATTTATTTACAAAGTAGTTATGTCTTTCTTGTTGTTTTAATTAAATTAATTAATTAAAAAAATATATCATATGAATAATGGAATTATGCCTTTTTGTGTTATACATTGATGTTTATTGACATTTATCAACCATTTAATTTATATAACTATGCTAATTTTATTTGTTTTATTTATTATTTCAAAATTCAAAATAAAATTGCCCACGGGGCATAGAATAGACAATAATAAGGTGTATTTTTAAGTGACTCTCTGATGTGAAGGTCATCGATTCAAAGCTTTGTGAACAAAAATATACTCATATTAAGAGTTGGTGTGGTCCAATGCCCAATCCCCACCATAAAAACATCAAATTATATCTACATTTTTCAAATCAATAAACCAAAATAATTTCAACCAAAGCCTCCCAATGAAAGCTAAACTGGCAACAAAGAAATGTCAAAGTGTGCCAACTATGACCAATGGAAAACAATGTTTTACAAATCAAATAATTAGGCCGATAGGCCTTCTCTTTGAATCAGATCACTTACATTTTAGTCGACCTTTTTGTTGTGCACTTGACAATTGTCTGTCGTTAAAATTAGTTAGGCTATGTAGGTTCGATGAATTTTTATGAGACAAGTGTTGGGAAAACAAATTCACCTTCCGATTCATAAAGCTGGCACTGGAGAATGTAACACTTATTTGGTGAGGAAAAGCCTTGGAAAATGTAACCGTTTTGCAAGAAAAAAGGATTGCCGTCGTGAATCGTGATATTTGGCGAGAGAACAGTTTGCATGGTGTAGTTCATCTTTTTTTCTCATTTCACACAACATGTAGCAGGATACCGCTTGGTTTTTGTGGCTTCATGGGGATTTATTTAAAGAAATGTGCGATTTTCTTGACAAAAGCTTGAAATTTAGTCACATAGATCCAATTTTGTTGACGACAACTTTAAATTTAGAGGCATAAATTCACCTTGCTTTTATTGTTTTACACAAATTGCAGCAGAGTACCGCTTTGACTAAGCAACTTTGCAAAAATACACATTTTTCTTTACAGGAACGTGCGATTTTCTTGGCATTAGCTCGGAATTTGGTTACAAAGATCCAATTTTGTGGACATAAACCCTACATTTGTAGAGAGAATTACTGTAACTTCATCTCTTGCGAGCAATTAAGGCACATGGATAGAGGAGGAGAGGATTTGACTGAAAATGGGAACCAATAATAGGATTTCGATGCACCAGCTTAACAATGGACTGCATGTCTCTGGACAGCTGGAGCAATATAAAGACAAGCAACTGAAGATGAGATCCATGGCGGTGCAGTACACAGGAGGGGACATCAAGAAGTCTGGCGAGCGCGGTAAGATGTTCAACATTCCGGTTGAAAGTATGAATAAGATGAAGTGGTTGTTTTTTTTTTTTTTTTGAAAACTCTAGGCCAAGGCCATGGAACTTCTAATTCGGGACCTTTAACATAGGGCGGAGCTCCTTGCTCAGCTTTTTCAACCTCGGGCCCTATAAACTCTGGCGAAATTTCATAGCTAAGCACGGGCGTAGGTAATAATCAGTGATCAAAGTCCGAACCTCTTTCCAGTAATCTAGATCGACAGATGTCCCAGTCTAACCCCCTGAATCGAGCGAAGATATGGTAGTCAGTCCAAATCCAAAAGTTGCACCTTCAAGTGGCAAGAATTTTGGACCTCAGTCACCTTCTCCTCCTATTGCAAGGACAAATTTTGGAAATTTTCTTCCAGCAACAGGGCTTATAACATCGAGACCAATTTCATCGGGTCCTTTATCGTCCTCCAGAGCATTGAAGAAGGTTACCTCTTGTCCCCTAGATCCTTCAGGCATGCCTGTGAAGCTTGTTAGTATCAATCAGAGTCAAGCAGTGAGCAACCTTAGCAATGCCGACAAATATTCCTTCTAGAAGGGATTCCCCAAGATCATCTTTTGGATGGTCATCCTCATGTTTATAATGGGGTTTATAGGAGGAGGGTTTCTTGTGGCTACTGTTCACAACGAAATCTTTTTTATTATCATCGAATCATTGTTTAGTGGCATTTGCTTTCTGTTCACGTGGAACATTTAATGGGGGAAGAGGGCTTTGCTTAATTTCTTAGCCTTGAACAGGGATGCAGACTTGAGAAATTCTCGGGACGGACAATATGTGAAATTTACCGGGGTAAGTATTTTGGTTACAAGGCTTTACTTGAGAAATTTGTAAAGAGCATTGTTGTATCTATTCCAACACCTTAAATCGCTAAAATATCAAAGAAATGCAAACATCATATCTTTTGCATTGTCCCATGTTATTAACTCTTATTTGTTTTCCCTCCAGGATGAGGTAGGTGTGCTATTAGGTTCGATCAACAACCTCATTGTTAAATTAAGTGGACTGTTATGATTTTTCATTTAAAAGTAGAGAATAATATTTCTGATTACATGATATTATAATTTAAACTACGCTTTGTAAGAGTGAACTTTTGTATACATGCTACAATTCCTTTGACATGGGAAGATTTAAGAAAAAATCAAGAATGTTGATTTATCACAATTCAGTGTTTTAGGTTGTCGTATAATAGTGATTTAATCATAAAATTAAGGCTGATATGAAGGGTTGCAGAAAGATATTTGGTATCAGTGAACATTCTATTTATAGGGCATTCTGCATATATATTGTAATAGAAAAATTCACTACTGCAAGGCCTCTCAGAGACGAGAATATCATAATGTGTTGTATGCTATGTCAGCCTTGATAATACATTGTCTTTTTGATATACTGACTAATACTTTAATGTTTTGTTTTTTAAAATATTGCTGACTTTTTATTGTTTTTCCTTGAAAAATAACACAGAATTGAATACGTTTAAAACTGTATTTAACAACTCCTTAAAGGTACATTCTTAGCCCTCTGGTGTTTTTTTTTGTTGTTCAGCTTTTTCTGTTGTTGTACTTCTTCTACTTATATAAATTTTTATTTGTGTTTTTTTTGGAAGTAACACTTAATAGATTATTTTTTATTGTTTTTTCTTGACAACGAATTACTTAGAATCCAATGTGCTTAAAACTATTGACGGCTCCTTAAAAGTACATTCTTAGCCCTGTAGTGTTTTTCTTTCTATTGTTTTTCTTTAGGTAAGTTAGTTTTTCTATTATACTAGCATTTCATAACAGAGTACAACATAGCTTGGTAACATACTATCCAAACAACCATCAGAGAATCCTTCCTGACAACAGTTATTGGAGGAGCAGGAGATTCTTGAGTAGATTGGCTGAATCTGATCAAAAGAACTTAGAATTTTGGCCATATAGGGAAACAATGTTAGAGCTAGATATAACTGGACCTGCCCTAAAGGGGGAATCAGGCCATTGGATCCCTGGAGGCAAGAGCCTTCTTCTCCATTTCCTACACACCTTGAAATGTTGCTCTGACAAGGCCAAGGTGTGTAAAGAAATTGCTGCTGCAGCAGCACTCCCCTCAACTTTGATGCATTGGAAAGGCCCTGAGCATGGAGCTTTGTTCTTGGCATATTGCAGTGCTGGCGTGGGGCCATTTTGACATGCAAACAACAGAGAGACTGCAAGAGCAGGAGGAGGATTGAAGATCAGAAAATAAGCTGAGAGAGTGGTTGAATGATAAGAGGAAAAGGAAATTGCCTTGGAATAATCTTCATAATCCCGCATAATTGCCATTAGAATGCCACATCATGGAGGGGGAGCAGGGGGGGTGAAGAACAAGCTCACCTTCCACATGTAGAGGTGTACCTAGCCTAGTCCCTTGATTAGTTCTACCTATTGCCTCGTCCTCTTGGTTCTCTGTGTGCCATAAATGCGCAGATCTTCCACCATCACCCTAAGTTGGTGCCATATTAGTTGCTAATAAAAATAAAGGTTTGGCTTGTGTTTTAAGGCATTTAAATTCACATATCTTCCACCATCACCCTGAGCAAGTGCCATATTATCTGCTAATAAATTGAAAGTTCTGGGTTGTGTTTGGCATTTGCTCCTCCTTAGAGTAGACAGATGAGTGAATGGTGCCAATCCCCTTCCCCTCCTCAAGGCCATGAACGACTCCACATGGGGAGAATTATTTTTGATGTTGTACTTTTGATTTTATATTTTCTTGGGGCCTCTTGTATCCCCTTTGTTTCCCTCCATTAGTTCTACCTGCCGCCTTGTCCTCCTGGTTCTCTATGCGCCATAAATGCACAGATCTTCCACCATCACCTCGTGTAGGTGTTGTATTATTTTCTAATAAACTGAAAGGTATGGCTCGTGTTTGAAGGCATTTAAATTCACAAATATTCCACCATCACCCTGAGCAGGTGCCATTTTATCTGCTAATAAATTGAAAGGTTTGGCTTGTGTTTGGAGGCATTTGCTCCTCCTTAGAGTAGATAGATGAGTGAAGGGTGCGAGTACCCTTCCCCTCCTCAAGGCCATGAACAAGTCCACATGGGGAGAGTTATTTTTGCTGTTGTACTTTTGATTTTATATTTTCTTGGGGCCTCTTGTATCCCCTTTGTTTATGTATGGGCTTCTCTTCAAGGATGAAATCTCTAGCCCCTTTCATCCAGTTTGGTCTTTAGTGCACATTAATATAAATTTTAGTTTCTATTTTCAAGTTGATGATGGTTGATAGGTAAATAGAGTGGAAAAACCTTTCTTGCCATCTATGGCAACCATTTATTGTAATATATTCTTTATGACATAACTATCATTCATTGAATATTCATGATATTTAACGGTTAAGAGGTTTGTACAACTCTTGCAACTCCATATGTTAGTCTTTTAAAATTACCTTTACATGGTGAAAACATTATGTATCTCTTTGCCTATTCCATATTTTCAAGAATGTGATGATTCATTACATTGTAGGGTGCTATAAGGTGTTTTTAACCATTTCACTGAGTATTTTTGTTGGACCCTAAATTCTATTCGGTTTTAGTGCTAATATAATATCTACCTTGATTTTGAGTCTTGACACTTGATAAGCTTTACCAAATCCATTTTAGAGGACTAGTTGTATATGATTGTTGTTCACTGTTTTAAGCCAAGTCTTTTGTCTACTTTTGTTTTTAATCTACTTCTGGTTAGTTGCAGCAAATATCCAAGCTTTTAACTTAGGTTTAACTATCTCCTTAATAACACCTCGACATAAACCCTATCAAATAAAGAGTTCCTTGGCTCCTAATGGATGATAAATTTTCCATTCATCAAAATGCTTCTCTTTTATGTCCAATGAAAGTATGACTTATTACAATATCTTTACAAGGAAATCTAGCATAGGGGGTTTACCAAATAGACCTTTACCAATACACTAATCCACATAAAAAACACAGTATACTCTTTTCAAGCCAACATTAATTACAACACTTGATTTCAAATGAAACTAATGTTTTAAAGCGAAAGAGGAGAGAACCTATAAAATAACTCCAAGGTCTTCAAGTGGTAGACCTTTTGAGCTGGAGGATCAGGGGAAGGAGGACTTTCAGGCTTCAGCCATGATGGTATCCGAAGGGTACCTACACACAACCAAACTAAAAACCTTTCCTACTTTCCAACAATGGTAAAACCTTAATTTCTAAATTCTTAAGAAGCGAGAAGACCCAAATCAACCATTATTGCAACAAAATATGAAGATAATAATAACATGAATTTTGGACCTTGGAACAATAGATTTGGGGGGGGGGGGATGGGGGCGGGGGAGAATAATCTCATTCATCTAGGAAGATTAGAAAAACATGGTTACCTTTTCATATGTCGAGGCCGACTTCTGTTCTCCAATCTTTAGGGTTCATCCTCCCTTAGGTTCTTAAGGGTTAGTGGGTCACTTGCTCTTCTTCAATGTTGTTTTTTTTGTAAGTAAGACAAGATTTATATTATGCTCGCAAATTCAGAAAACATACAGAGCTAATACTCTCTATACTCTCTACCCACGGATTATTGTTCTCCTTTTGTCCTCAAAGGCATTGGAGATGAAATAGGAGAATACATAAAAATGTTTGAAGTGACCCGAGCTCTTCTTCAATGGTATGAATGCAATATGTGCACTCAAATTCTACAGCATAACCTTAGCACAATACAAAGATCCTAGGACCTAAACCCATGTGAAGGAGGCTCTTAAATCGAATTATGATAACTTTAGGGTTTGTCTCCTAATTATGATCCACTACTTGGTGAATCCTGAAATTTTCACGTTGTTTTCATGACTTCACTTGGATGAAGGTTTCTAGTATTATTTGTCGAAATAGTCTCTTTGAAATTTGCCTGTGAAACATCTAGAAAATCAGAATTATCAATACTTATATATGGTATCCATATGCGGTCAAAGTTGTCTTAACGATACCTGCTAAGCCCACCTTATAAAACTATTCAACTCAATTATTGACAAAATATTTCAAAACTAGTTGCATCAAATTGCTCTTTCAAATCTGATATGAATGTCAAATTTTCACTTAAACGTCATCTAGATCATTTAAACAAATAATTATTTTAAAAATCCAATAAAAAAATACAAAAAATAAATCAATTTTAAAAATCCAACGTAAAACACACAAAAAAATAAAAATAAATCAATTTTAAAAATCCAACCAAAAAACACAAACAATAAGTCATGATAAGCACGAACAATAAGTCATGATAAGCCAGAACTTAACTTCTAACATTTTTTCAAAGGATAAACTCTCCAATATAGCCAAAACACATTTGTATTCTCTCACCACTAATATGATTACTCTATATAATTAACGTACTAACATTTTTCAAAGGATAAACTCTCTAAGATACCCAAAAACACTTTAGTATTCTCTCACCACCACTATTATGATTAGTGTATATTTTCTGATTAGCGAGGTACTGGGATGAAACATATAAACGTGCTTAGATTTCCATAGGAATTTACCATAAAAAGTTGAAAATGCTTACTTGACATCCGATTTTCCACCAACAGTTCTTCGGATTAAAGACAACATCGTTCTAGGTTTAGCATGCCATCTATATGAGGGGCCTCAACTCATTCAATAAATCTGTTATTTTCAACTGAAAAGAAAAGAAAATTAAAATCTCAGAGTACTCGATTGTAAGACATATGCCTCCTGATTCTTACAAGTTCATATACTAGCAATTGCACCACTTGTTGCAAAAGAAACGCCTTAAGGTAATAGAATAGGAAAGAGTAGCCTAAAATAAATAAGATGTCACAGAGAAGGAGTCATTGTGAAGGAATGAAAGGAAAATTTTGCATCCATGGAAGCATGTCGTGGAGGTTTCAAAGATATTGATGATAAGAGTTATCAACTAGAAATATTTAGTTCTTAAACTCCGAAGCTTCTTCTTGATTGAAAAAATACTAAACTGATAAGATATAGCAAACCTCTTGGCACAATATGTCAGCTTGAAACACGTCCAAATAAAACAACTGAAGTAAATACTATCAGATGGTTTTCAATGCATTTATGTAATTAAAATAGAGCTAGGAACTTTTGAAGAATACTTCATTGAAAATTAGAAGCATCTTCATGCCTGTTGGCATCAACATAAAACTAAAATTATTAGCATATATCATTGCAGACATGGTTACAGTTTTTCATGGATTAGGTGGTATGTATTGTTATCACCAAAATCGTACCTGATTGGAAGTTGATTAGACAACTTCAGTGTAACTGTTTCAAACCAATATTTTGATTGAGGCTTAGTCTTCCTCAATCTGAGAGGGCTCTCTCAAGGGTTAATGATATGGAATAAAGATATAGATGGATACCTCTATTTACGAAGTAAACTATTTATTGATGAATGTTGGTTGAAAATAACATCAACATGTATACATTGGGCTTATGGAGTCAAAGCTTTCAGTGATTCAGTGAGTCTACTTGAGATGGAAGTTGAGGTAGATTAGAGTTTTTAGTAATAAGGCACACACACATGAAACATGTAAAAACACAGTCAATTCAATTATAAAGGAAGTCAAAGCGTCTTATAGATGAATTCTGAGTAATATAAATGAGCACCACTGCAAAATGAGATATATAAGAGATACAGATAGAATAGGAAAACACTAAAAACTCCTTCAGAATCTCAAGTTGGTTAAGGAAAAGATCTCTGTATTAGCTGAAACAGTCAATTAATAATAAGCTGTAATTTTGCCAAAAATGTCCAACCCTTGAAAAATTCATCCCTATGGCCTTTAATAGACTTATTACCTTATCACATGATCTGCCTCTAGGCTATAAACATTGAATTTCTATTTATTGACACCTTGCATAACCATAAAACATGAAATTTATTACAAAAAGACACCTATCCTACTTGACAGTCCTATTTCGAAAAGGACTCAAACTCCTTATTACTATCTATAACAACCTTATTTATTTGAAATTACATAATTTACAAGTGTATTATCACATGGTCAAATTTGGATAATGGAATTCAGTTCTTCATGACCACTTAGGTTACCTCCACAAAAATAGGAAACAATACCCTGTTTTTTAGGCATAGGATCTTTTTCCTTCTTTGAACATTCTGACTATCATTTAATATTCATTTCATGGTCCTTGGCTGTTGAAAGTTGGCTTAACATGTCCCATAACTCTTTCCTAACCTCCAACTGTCTAAAACCACTTCAAAAACTCCTCAAAAGGATGTAATGTATTGTGCTATGAAAATACAACATTTTTGTAGCGCTTTCTATAGCGCTGCCATTACAAGCCTTTGTTCTCCAAAAACTTGACTCTTTCCTTTTGCATCATTTTAATCACCCTTCAACACCTCTTTCATAGCAATTTTAGCTCTTAACTCAGCCTTTAACCCCTTAAATATTGATCAAAAGAAACAAAAAAGGCAGCTACAACAGTTTCATAGCTCTTTTCTTCTTTTTAAGCCTCGAGGCGCTACAAAACTGCTGAGTATGCAGATTTTTTCATAAATTTGTCAAATGAAAACTATGGTTGCCCAAAAGCTCAAAATATAACATGTACTCATCATCTAAAAACCATACAAACCATAAACCAACTTCATTTTAGCTTCTTTGAGGCATTTCTTCTTCATTTACAATTGGTTGGCCTATTGGTTCTTCTATGATTTTCATTTTAATGCCTTTGCTCTGTAGCTCATCATGAATTAACTCCAGTTTCTCTTGTAAATACTTCACCTGGTCTTTAAGTCTTTTGTTAGTAGCTCTTAGATGGGTGTTTATTATTCTGACAAACTTAGCTTCTTTTATTACTGGAATTGTCCACTTGACAAGTTGCTCTGTATTGTCTAAAATTTTAGAAATAGAATCAACTTTTCCTTCCCACACTAACTTCATCCTTTTAAACTGTACTTTCTCGACACTGTGTTTTCTAGCTCTCTTTTTCATGACATCAATTTCCTGATTTTCCAACTTTAACTTTTCCTCAAGGTGCTGAAACTCTGTTTTCTCTATCACTTTCTCTTTTCCCCTTTTTAATTTGCTGATTGTATCCTTCACTGTGGGCGATGAGAGATCAATAATATCTTTAGGTGATTTAGTTGTCTCAGTGGTTTTTTGAACTTCTTTTCTGCCTTCCATTAATTTCCTAGCATGCCTTATCATAGGCTTCCTTGAATGAAAAATGAAACTTGCATCTTCCCCCTCAAACTCTAATATCTTTGTAGACTTAGCCTTTTTCAACTTCTGCTCATCTTCACCAATAAATTCAGCTTGGAAAATAGGTGTTTCCTCTATGTCAATGGCATGAAGAATATCCTCTAGATTCCCCTTTGTTACTAAATTTTCTTCTATAGCAACTGTCTTTCCTTTCAAAACCACTACTTGGATTATAGTTATTCTTTTGGTCCCTTGTTTTGTGACATCTTGTTCCTGTTTTGCATCTTTGACAACCTTTGATTTCTGTTTTGCAGGTGGGAGAGTTGGTGTATCAAGCATTTGCATTTGCTCTAGCCTTTTCTCAGTTTGCTTTCTTGGCTTTACTCTTGCAGGTTATTTTGGTTTTTCAACCATAGGTTGGCTTGGTTCTACTAGTTGTGGTGATGGAACTCCTTTAGCTTTAGGGTTTCTTGCAGAAGTTAGGGTTTCCAACTCAAAACCATTAACAAACAAGAATGAGGACCAATCTCTGCCTATCTTTTGAAGTTCATCTAAAATTAATATTTCATTAAGCCATGATGAAATAATGATGTCTCACTCCCCTCAGACATTGCTTGCACCTTATCAGCCATCTTTGCAAGACTTCTATGCAGATAAAAAGGTAAGTCAAGTGAAATATTACCAGTGAAGTGTAGAAGTAATTTGAAATGGTATGAATAAACCTTGTGATGCTTGCCTTCACAAGTAAAATATTTCTGAATGTTGAGCAGCAGTTTTGAATAATTATCTTTGATGCAACTTATTGGGATAGCATTGTTGAGATCAATCTCAATGTGCTTAGGCTTCATGAACTCTTTACACTGCCCCATATTAAATTTTAACCCTTTGAACCAGGTTTCTTGACCTCTTGGAATCTCTGTAACAGTAGCAATGACCTCTAGTGTGATAGAAAAACTTAGCATCCCCAGTTTAGTGGTTGTTCCATTGAAATTCATAGCAAATTCCTTGGATACCTATGTGTGATAGCCCTGCAATTTCTCACAAAACTGTAGCCAACCAGCTCTTCTCAATGCTTCCATCACTGCTGGGTCTTCAGTTATTGCCTTCATGTCTTCAGGTTCATGCCTTAAGCACTATCCTCCTCTATGTATTTTTATTTCCTCTGCCATATTCTTTAGAGAACCTCTCAGCCTCGCTTGATATAAATATTTTAGCCTCGCTTGATATGGATGTATTAGCCTCGCTTGAATAAATGTATCATCCTCTCTTGATATGGATGTAATAAACCTTTGTAAGAACCAACCACCAGTTTGGCTCAATACCTAGAGCTCAGACATTACGAATGAAGGCAAAAGGAATGAGAATGACTAATTAGGAAATAATTTGAATTTCAAGTGTCCTTTCATAACTAAAAATGATGGCCCACTCATAACCTATACTGACCATGATGACTGCAAACGTGGGTGTGTACTTCGATTTCATCATTACATGACTCAACAAGCCTCTATCCTACCCTTTCCCAACGGTTTCTGACATTTGACAACTCAACTGACAAGACAGTTACAAAACCGCGCTTTTGTAGCGCCTGTAGTATAATTTTTGTTGTTTGTGCTACGAAACTATCAACGCTTTCATAGTGTAAAGTGACTTTTTTTAACGTGATGCGCTACGAAACTGTGGTTTCTTGGCTAATTGGTTGGTTTTGATACAAAAACTTTGGGAAAATGAAATGAATCAGAAAATTATGAATGATGTGACATGAAGGAGTTTGAAGATGAGTGTGTTTAAACCTTAGGGTAAGCTCAAACTATAAAAAAATTAATACTTACCTTGATCAAACTTGAAATGAATCCTAAAACCCTATTTTGACCCATGAACCTATGTAACCTTGTCAAAATGATGTTTGAAATTTTTGAGTGATAACATGTATGAGCAAGAAGGGACATTAAATTTTGTTATAAGTAATGCAACTGCTACATGAACTATTCATAGTCCTTAATGATATACTGAAATTTCTTTCACAATAATAATCAAGTGTCTAAAGAAGCCATCATCACTTCCAAAATCACATATTTAAACATACAAGTTGTAAAAATTGAATTTGTTTCATAAATTTTAATAGAATCATGTGCTCAAATCTAAGATATAGTTCTTAAACTTTGAAGCCTCTTCTTGATTGAAAGCATATTAAACTCATAAGATATAGCTGATGAGAATATGTATAAGTGTGTGTGTGTGTGTCTATGTGTTTTAATTTAATTTAAAAATAAAAAATGAAGTTAAAGTTAATTTAAAGACCTTGTCTGATCATGCCAACATGAATGCCTCATGAATAAAGAAATAGATTGTGATTTTTTACCTTCAAAATCAAAGGTATTTTTGGTGCAGTTCCTCCATATTTAATATTGATCACTTCCTATTGAGTCACCTATGTATTAGTTTTTTCATGATATTTGAAAATATTGAAAAGATCACATTGTTCTTTACCAGTGATCTCCCCGGTGTCTACCATGTTCTTGTTTTTTCAGTATCACTGATATGAATTTGGTTTCTTTTGTTCTTTGTTAATATAGTAAAAAAGGTATGGAGAGGTGGTTTTCATCACTTCAAGAGAAGTAAAAATAAGGCTATTAAGAAAATAAATCCAACACCGAGAGAGATTCGGTAGCATTTATGGAATTGGCGAACATGGCTTGTTCTCTGGTATTGGCTACTCAACATAGCTTTCTTGATCTTGTGTAGAAGAAATGAATTTGTATTTAGCTTATGTTACATTAACAAAGAAATTGCCAAAATCCATGGTGCTCTTTCCATCACATTTGTAAAGAAAATTATAGCACAGTATCACACTTTTCTTATTAGAGGTAAATGCTCCTATATGACTCAACAATGGATGTCATCACTTAAGAGCAGTAAAAACAAGTTTATTGCGAAAAAAACTCCAACACATTTGTAGAGAAAATTATAACACAATATCACACTTTTCTTATCAGAGCTAAATGCTCCTATATGAAACAAATATGGATTTCATCACTTAAGAGCAGTAAAAACAAGTTTATTGAGAAAAAAACTCCAACAAATTTGTAGAGAAAATTATAACACTATCACACTTTTCTTATGAGAGCTAAATGCTCCTATATGCAACAACGATGGCTTTCATCAAGAGCAGAACAAACAAGTTTATTGAGAAAACAACTCTAGCACTGAGAGAGATTTGGAAGCAACTGTTGAATTGATGAGCATGTCTTGCTCTATGGTGTTGGATATTGGGCATATATTTCTTGATATTGTATACGACAATGTAAATTTTCATGTAGATTATACTACATTAACCATGAAATTGTCAACATTTAGGGCACACTTTCCATCACATTTGTAGAGAAAATTACAATAGAGTATCACATTTTTCTTATCATATCTAAATGTTCCTATATGAAACAACCACCTTGTGCCTCATAGTTTAAACTTGTGCAAGGAGGAGGAGAGGAGTGTTAAGGTGCAATCTAGAATAAGAAGAAAAAGAAGAATCTTGTTTGGGACTTGAGATAGATTCATTCTCTACACATATAGAGTAAAGCTTAATAAAACAAAACTCACCATACTTTGAATTTTTTAAATAAATATCTTAAAAATTAGAATATCAATTTAATACATTTTACTCAATTAAACATTTAACAATATTCATTTAAAAAAATACAAATACAATTTACTATTTTAAACAAAACTATTCTAAATAAAAATAGTACAAAGAATAACATTAATTACCATGGCCCTCATGTACATTCCTCTTATTACTTATGCTTGTAACTTATTCTTAATCACATAGTGTCAATTTATTAAAACTATAATCTACAAGTCTCACTTTTTTTAGATTTGGTGGAAGGACAGAGTATCCAAATTCATTTACCCTTTAAGAAGCATCCTCAATTACTGTACCACCCACCTCGACATCCAATCTAGAAATCTTAGGTTATTCTAAATTGATAAAGAGTATAGAATTTTTAGGGTGGTGTTTTATGTGCACTAAAATTCCCATGAGTTCCATCACTATGTATGTGATTCATTACAACCTTGGATATATTCTATGAATTGTTGTGATTTTTTGTTTGTGGCTACAACTTAGTTTTGGTTGTCACCTAGTTATCATGATTCAAAACTTTGTTATCATCTCAGATCCTTATAGCATTATATATATTCTATGAGCTAATGTGATGTTTTTTTTTGTCACAATGATTCAAAAATCAATAATTTCTCATTATCTGTATTTTTTATGAACCCTTTAGAAAAACCATAGGAATATTTGATTTTACACTATGATCTCCCCAGCATGGGTTGGGGTTTAAAAAATTAGAGAGTAAATTGAGCGGCTATTGTTAGAAATTGTTGTATAAGATGGAAAATTTGGATGGTTTGTAGACAATATGGATGCCATAACATATATCTATTTTGAATTTTTTAGTGTCCTTGGCCACCATTTTAATTGAGAACGTCAATACATCAATATGCGAATGATAACTTGTGACATCGCTAGCCATTTTATTTGATTGTGGATCAAGTTATAAACTAATAACTTGTGAAATCCTTAGCCATTTTCTTTGATTGTGGATCAGGTTATAAAGTAGAATAAATGTTATGATAAAACTTGTACAAAAAACCCCTTGGAATTGTCTCAACTTACTCTATTGTTGATCACATAGTGTCAATTTTGTAAAACTATAATCTACACTAAGGACTGAATGGGTTTTTTCTTTTGTAAGTTTTGTTTGGAATTGAAAAATAAATAAATAAATTATAAAATCTAAAATTATGTAGTGAAAAACTTTGTTTAAAATTTCAGACTAAAAAGTTGAGTAAGTTTGACATCATATAATATGAAAATTGTTTATGATTATAAAGTAAAAAACATTTAAGATTTTTTAGCTAACATTAGGTAATTAAGGATATGTATACATAATTTTTTGAAATGAAGAAATTTGATATTCATTTTAAAAAAAATACGAAAGAGTATGTATGTAGTTACAAACTATTACAATTAATTAATTAAAGGTAAATTTTGTGGTATTTAAGAAATGAGAATTATGAAGAGTCATCATTATTTCTAAGATACATTTTATTAAGTAAAAATTTAAAAGAATAATGGTTATAAACATTTAAAAATAATTTTATTAAATAGTTAGTTTCGATCTATATTATTTATGAGAGAGATCAATTCTCTTTTCACTCTAAAAGAGGTTTGCATACCAAGACATTTGATCCCTCTTGGCTCTTGGTAGACACAAAAATGTAAAATTTAAATACATAAATAGTTATTTCCCCTTTTAATAGTGTTTTTTATCCCTTAAATTTCAATTAATTGGCTTGTGTGGATGTCACAATTATTTCCACTATATAATTACCATCATAAAAAAAAATTTAAAACTTACGATTACCAGAGTAAATCTGCAAAGGAATGCATTCAATCGGCAAGGCTTTTGACATCACACAGTTCGTCTTTGAGATAGCGTACAGGAATGAAATTAATAATTGGTACTGTCACACAAACAAATTTACTGTTTTGTTGTGATTGGTATTCTTGGCACTATTATTATTTCAATATTCGTGATTTCCGATTAACCTTTATTTAATGCATCTCGGTATTGATTTGTTCTTTATGTAACTGTGTCGATGACATCTGTCTAAGTCTTTGCTTGGATATTTACGTTGCCTGCATCTTTAGATTTGGTAATATTGCGTTTTATTTTGTTTTTAATTGCGCAAATTCTATGGCTAAGAAGGGGTCGACACCTGGGCTTACCATTGCCCTCCCCGTGGCTCCTTACTTAATGTAATTTATTACCCAGCTGTACCGCCAACCTAACCTGGCACAGCTGGCAAGCCTGTCTTGGATTCCCATAATTCTTTGCGAGGGAAAACTAACACTTCATCTCTCAAAGCATTACTTGTCGGGAACATAGCGAGGTTTTTGGGCAGATACACTACCAGCAGTCAGAGAGTCGAAGATAATGGCGCTCTTTTGAGTTCATCGGCGTCCATGGTGCCCTCGGGGTTACTTGTTCGTAATCTCCGCCCAGTTTTCTTTAAACACAGGCTAAACCTACCCTCCGTAGCATTTTGAAAGAGATGGTAGCAGCTCCTCACAGTTTTTTTTTTTGATTTTTTTACTTGATTGATGTTTTGTTTTTAATGGTGGGTGAATCTAGCTTTCTTGTGTGCGTTGGCAGAGTACAGGAAGCTTGGAACTTCTCCATGTTTTGGGGTCGATTCCCTCAGAAAGATTCATCCCCTTTCTATTTGCGCTGGTAAGTTCTTCCATACAATTTATTTTACACATTCTTGCTACCTACCCGTAACAATACTCATGGGTAGTGTTAAATTCTCGTCCACCAATTTTGAAATAGTTGTGACCCCTCCTGTGCGTACTTATAGGAAGAGCCGTGTCCGAGGGTTTTAATTACAGGTAAGAAAATCTTGTGAGAACTAGCTAACCGGTGTCTTCACGCTTTCTTTCTGTTACTGACAGATCTGTTACCAATTTTGTAACTATCTACTCTTGGGTTTTGCAGGTATAAACAGTTCGATCCACCTGAACATGCCTGTTAATTTTACATGCTGCTAGGCCATGGCTAACTATTCAATTTATTTTCACAGGTACTTGTTTTTCTTTTGGCAAGAGGGTAAAACTTTCGTCTAAGACCTTGTCAAGGCTACAGGCCTTCGACCGACGTTTATATAGGGTGCTTAGTTGAAATTTATAGTTTCATTAAGAAAGTAGTTCTCAGCTTGATACCCTCGGGGTTGAGGGTTTACAGTTTCTCAAGTATTTTCTTTTCAAGTTAAACAACGCTCAATGAGAAATGGCTTATAAATTTACTTGTATATAATTACCCCTATTATGGCAAACGGTTGTTCGTTTATTGGTTCTGTTCGACACTAGTATTTTTTTTTTTTCTATTTTTTTATTTATTTCCGACCATGGTTATTTGACTGGAATTGAAAATGGTCAGTTTTCGATATACATAAATATGTTTATAGGATTTACTATACGCGGCTATGCGAATTGTTTGTTCTGGCCCCTCAACCCTCAATAGGTGCGGAGGCCCAGTGTTTTAGTTTTGCTCTATTTGCACGCTCAAATACTATCATCTTACTATATGCCATATTCTTTTGCTTTGCCAGATATTTCATTAATAGTTCCTCTGTTCTATGGGAAAAATCTATTCTCCTTTTTTTTCTTTTCTTTTACTACTGTCTGAGTTATTTCAGCTTCCCATTAGTTAACAGGGTTCTAGAAATATATTAATGTACATGTATCCACCGCCGTCATGAGTGTTACGAGGGTTTTCTTTTTCTTGCATCTATTCGAATTTGTCATATGTGACCGCATCACAAATCTCTAAAGCATGCAGGTATATAACAACAGTCTTTATCCTAGGTCTACTAATCTGCAGCTTGCTAACATGTTCTTCATTACCGTTGAGTCGATTTTCCTATTTTCACACACAGTTTCACAGCAAAAGAAGAAAAGAACTCTGTTATAGATTGTATAGTAATTTCTTTCTGTTCCTTATCTGTTCAAAATTAACTAACACAAAATAGTAGAAGGAAAAAGAGTAAATACGCTTTTCATACATTTTCAATTGAATTTTTCTTCAGAACCCTCCACACAGTTTTAACTCTAAAGAGCACCCTAGCCGAAATCATTTCCAAACTAGGCATTTCAAACTATTAGAGTATTTCGGAAAGAGAATAAATTAATCAGCACTCTTCCATCCTCCAAATCATAATCTCTATAACTTAAGACTCGTTTCCACAGTAGTACTTGACAGGGCACATTTCCATTTCCTAAAAAAAATATTAAAAGAAGAAATACAGTAGTACATATTTGCAAATTTGTAATAGTATTAAACTCAAGAAAACCACAGTAGTACTTATCTGCAATGACAGGATTCCAAGCTGTTGTCCTCCCAACCTTCAAGGGAGGCTATTACGTCCTCCGCTTGCCCCCTAGCTCCAGAATCTGGATGGTGCCACGGGGTTAATAGTGGAATATTCTGCTGTGACCTCTGGATATCCAATCTAGTCACCAACAGACAAATCTGGTTCACTCAAGGGTTTCAAAAGTCATTTTCAACTGGTCTCCACACCAGCTCTAGAAAATGCTTCCCTTTCCTTCCAGAATTAACAGAACCCCCACCCCTCTCCTAAGAATCCATTTTATCCCTGGAGGGGTAGGTAACTGTTTTCTTCTAACTTTCCCCCAACCACCTCCTATTCTTAGAAACTTTTGCCAACAGCTCAAGAAAGGATTTTCTTTTCCATTGTCTAGTTTAATGATTTCCTAAAAATCATTTTTTTTTTTAAATAACAAAGTTTTCAAGTCTTTTAACTAGAACATAAAATAACGATGTCTTTAACTAATACATACTGATTAACTCTAACCAAATTGTCACATCTTCCCCCCTAGAAGCGACACCGTCCTCGGTGTCTTAATCTAGCTCGGTGAAGAGCTTCAGGTACGCCTCCCGCATAGAGTTTTCGTCCTCCCAAGTAGCTTCATCCGGCCCGAAGTGCTTCCACTGCACTTTCACCTAGATGATTGCTCGTTTGCGGAGTTCAATTTCCCTTCTGTCAAGTATGCGTTGCAGCTCGACCAGAAATTCTCCGTCCGGTTCTACCTAAATGTTTTGCCAATGACTTACATGTTTTTCATCATGCACATATCTCTTCAGCTAGGACACATGAAACACAGGGTGTACTTGTATATGACTGGGTAAGGCCAGTTTATAAGCTACCGGTCCCACCCTTTCCAGTATTTGGAAAGGTCCACAATACAGGGGAGCCAATTTAGCACAAGAAGTCCACCTCATTATGCTCCTCTTGGGCTTAACTCTTACATACACGTGATCCCCTACAGCAAATTCACGATAAGACCTTTTCTTATCTGCATACATCTTCTGTCTATCCTGTGCAGCCTGTAGATTCTGTCTTATTCTCTTTACTTCAGCTTCCAAATCAGCTAACATTTCAAGTCCCAATAGTAATTTTGTCTCCGGGCTACTCCAATTTATAGGTGTACGACATTGTCTGCCATACAACGCCTCAAAGGGACTCATCTTCAGAGATTCCTGATAACCGTTGTTATAGGCGAACTCAACCAAGTGTAGGTAGTCTTCCCACTTGTTAGGCTGCTGCATCACATACATGCGCAACATGTCTTCCAAGATTTGGTTTACTCGTTCTGTTTTCCCATCAGTCTGAGGATGATAGGCAGTACTAAAGTGTATTTGGGTGCCAAGACCAGAAAACAGAGTTTTCCAGAATGCGGATGTAAACTTAACATCCCGATCGGAAATCACTGTCTTAGGTATGCCATGCAACCTAAAGATTTCTTTCATAAATATATCCGCAATCTGTACTGTCTTGTATGTAGATTGCACATGTATGAAATGGGCAGATTTGCTTAGTCTATCCACCACCACCATGATGGAATCATTCTGCCTTCTTTTTCGTGGTAATCCTGTGATGAAATCTAAGGAGATAACCTCCCACTTCCACTCTGGCACGGGTATGGGTTGCAGTAATCCCGCAGGATGCTGATGCTCCACCTTAAATTGCTGACATTCCAAACATTTACTAAGATACTCTGCAATATTCTTCCGCATACCTGGCCAATAATATATCTTCCTTATTGCAGTGAGCATATTTTGGTATCTCGGATGGCCAGCATAATTGCTACGGTGGAATTCATTCAAAATTAACTCTTTAAGACCCGCGTGATTAGGTACATAAATTCTTCCACGAAAGGTCAACATGTGATCTTCGTTCTTACCCCATTCTGAGGTCTTGCCTTGTTTCCAATCATCTTCCATTTGATGCCACAAAAATTTATACTCAGGGTCTTTCTGTGCTTCTTCCTTTATCAGCTCCGACAGTTGACTTTCCGGTTGGCTGAAACAAATTGCATAAATAACATGCAAATTTCTGCTTAATGCATCTGCAAATCAGTTTTCTTTTCCCTTAACATGTTGTATATCCATGTCAAATTCACTCAAGAAGGCATTCCATCTTGCCTGCCTAGAATTTAAATTTGCTTGCTTAAAATAGTTAGTTAAGCTGCTATGGTCTATTTTAAGCACAAATTTCTTGCCTAGCAGATAATGCCGCCATACCCGTAGGGCATGTACTACTGCTGTAAGCTCCAAGTCATACGCAGAATATTTATGTTCATGTTCTTTCAGCTTCCTAGACTCGTAGGCTATTACTTTACCTTCTTGACTTAATATCGCACCAACCCCTTCCTTGCTTGCATCTGTACAAAACTCATATTCTTTTCCGGGGTCAGCTACCTTCAATACTGGTGCTGTAGTTAGGAGCTTTTTCAAATTTTCAAAACTGATTTGACATTCATTTGTCCATTTAAAGGGCTTTCCTTTCTTCTGTAAGGTTGTAATAGGGAAAGCGATTTTTGAGAACCCTTCTATAAACCATCTATAATAAACAGCTAGACCCATAAAGGATTTAATGTCTGCCACATTATGAGGCACCCGCCATTCCATAATAGTTTTGACCTTTTCAGGGTCAATTGCTATCCCCTCAGCGGATATGACATGCCCCAAGTATTGGATTTCTGTTTTAAAGAAATCACACTTGCTAAACTTAGCATAAAGCTGATGATTCCTCAACATTTCCAAAACCATCCTTAGATGTTCTTTGTGTTCTTCCTCGCTTTTTGAGTATATCAGTATTTCATCTATGAAAATAAGCACAAATTTATCCAGAAACTGGTGAAATATGCCATTCATCAACCTCATAAAGGTTGCTGGTGCGTTTGTCAAACCAAAGGGCAGCACCACAAATTCATAATGCCCATATCGAGTGCAGAATGCTGTCTTGCAAATATCCTCATCCTTAATCCGAATCTGATGATATCTGGATCTTAAGTCTATCTTAGAGAACACCTTAGCCCCTCTCACCTGATCAAACAAATCATCGATTCTTGGTAAAGGGTATTTATTCTTAACAGTCAGCTTATTAAGCTGCCTGTAGTCCATACACATGCGTAAGGTTCCGTCTTTTTTTTTCTAGCAAAAAGGACTGGTGCTCCCTAAGGAGACACACTTGGGCGGATATAGCCTTTATCTAACCGCTCTTGTAACTGTATCTTCAGTTCTGTTAATTCCGGTACACTCATCCTATAAGGAGCTCTTGACACCGGTGTGGCTCCTGGCAGCAATTCGACGGTGAAGTCTATATCCCTCTTAGGTGGTAATCCTGGAATATTCTCGGGAAACACATCCATGTATTCCTGTACCACAGGTATGTCCTCTATTACTGGAGCCTTATCCTTTGAATTCGCATAACCTACTTGGATTGCGTATAACTGACACCCTTTTCGGATACACTTGCCCATTTGTGATGTTGTTATTGGGCGCAATTGTACTGGATTTTTAATCCCTTGGATCCATTTGCGTGTGCCATCTTGAATTCTGATATAAATAATATTTTCTTTGCAGTCCACTAGGGTCCAGTGTCTTTCCAGCCAATCCATTCCCAATAACACATCATAAGACCCCAATGGTAAAATATTTAAGTCCACTTGTAACTTATGTTCAGTCACTTCCAGAATACAATTAGGAATTTTTGCAGTTACTTTGCGTTTCGCCCCGGTAGCTAATTGAACTAACCAGGAATTCCTAAATTTCTGTTCTTTTAATTTACATAATTCTACTATTTTAGGACTTACATAACTTAAACTTGCTCCAGGATCTATTAGAATCAAAACAGGTTTAGTTAATATGGTACCTTCCAGTTCAATCATGGTGGGCTAAAAATCAACCTGTCGGTCCTCCAAAGCTGCATTTATACGGGGTATATTCCTTGCCACATCTCCCATGGTAGATGCTTCTTGCAAATTCGCTATAGCTTCATTTTTATTTCACTAAGGGCAGTTTTTGTAATAATGAGCCTCCCCACAGCCCCAACATTGCAGGGGAGGTTTTGAAATCTGTCCCTGATCTGGCTTACTAGAAGCTTCGGTGGGTTTCTCCTCCGCGGGCCACTTAATTCTCTGATGGATTTTACCAAACTGTTTGCTGACTGAATTCCGTGCTGAGCTTTTAAAATTTCCGCTCTTACTGCTTTTGAAAGTGGAGCCATGCTTTTGATTTTTCTTTGGCTGCCAGCTTTTTCCCCCATCACCCTTGGTCTTATTCTGCTGGTAGCACATCCGCGCTTTCCGGATAGCCTCATCCATGGTCTGCGGGTTAACAAACTCTATTCGCTCCCTCATGTGAGCAGGTAGACTACTTAAGAACCTCTGCACTTTGGCTTTTTCCTCTCGGAGATACGGAACGTAACGTAACAGGGAGGTAAATTTCGTAACATGCTCATCCATTGTCATCTGTCCCAATCGAAGATCATGGAACTCTTTAGCTTTATCATCATAGAATCTTTCTGTTAGGTATTTGTCCTTAAAGCACTGCTGAAACAATTCCCATGTGATGTCTCCTTCATCAATGCTGCGTACATTTTTCACCTCCTCCCACCAGAGAGTGGCTTTCTCTCGCAACTGGTATATAGCCAACCTGGCCTTCATATTGCTACTGTACTCATATACCTGAAAATAATTGTTTATGTTAATTAACCAAGCTTCAGCCACCTCTTCCGCCTCACCATCAAATGTGGGTGGTTTAATCTTACGAAACTCCCCTTGCAATTCAACTTTCTGCTTCTTGTGATCTTGCTGGTCGGACAAATTGCCTGACTCAACTTCATTGTAATTTCGATTTTTACTCTTTTGGGAGGGGATCTTTTCAGTTCTGCCAGCAGTGTCATTCTTGGTTTGTTGTTCCTCTTGTTCTGCTAATAGTTCTTTGTCCGCACTGGGATGTCTTGTTTCTTGGTTTTGCTTATCGGACAAACTTTTTAAAATATTTTCCTGATCCTGTAACAACCTTTCATTGTCCCTTCGCACTCTTATCATTTCTTCTTGCAATTGTTGTACGATATTTAGCAAGAATACGGTTTGATGCTGTTGTTCCTTGAGCAGTCGGCTCGTTTTCTGATGCTGCTCTACAGTTAATTGAACCCACATTTCGGGATTCATAACTGTGGAAATTTGGGCCTCCTCTGGCTGTGACTGAGATGTCATTACGCTTGCTTCCACTCAGTGCACTAGACACACACACAGCTTCACTGTTAGTAGACCCTTAGGATCCCAGTGTAGCAACCAACTCTGATACCACTTGTCACAATCATTTCCACTATATAATTACCATGATAAAAAAAAAATAAAACTTATGATTACCAGAGTAAATCTTCAAAGGAATGTATTCAATCGGCAAGGCTTTTGACATCACACAGTCTGTCTTTGAGATAGCGTACAGGAATGAAATTAATAATTGGTACTATCACACAAACAAATTTACTGTTCTGCTGTGATTAGTATTCTTGGCACTATTATTATTTCAATATTCGTGATTTCCGATTAACCTTTATTTAATGCATCTCGGTATTGATTTGTTCTTTATGTAACTGTGTCGATGACATCTGTCTAAGTCTTTGCTTGGAGATTTACATTGCCTGCGTCTTTAGATTTGGTAATATTGCGTTTTATTTTGTTTTTAATTGCGCAAATTCTATGGCTACCAAGTGGTCGACACCTGGGCTTACCATTGCCCTCCCCGTGGCTCCTTACTTAATGTAATTTATTACCCAGCTGTACCGCTAGCCTAACCTGGCACCGCTGGCAAGCCTGTCTTGGATTCCCATAATTCTTTGCGAGGGAAAACTAACACTTCAGCTCTCAAAGCATTACTTGTCGGGAACATAGCGAGGTTTTTGGGCAGATACACTACCAGCAGTTAGAGAGTCGAAGATAATGGCGCTCTTTTGAGTTCATCTGCGTCCATGGCGCCCTCGGGGTTACCTGTTCGTAATCTCCGCCCAGTTTTATTTAAACACAGGTTAAACCTACCCTCCGTAGCATTTTGAAAGAGATGGTAGTAGCTCCTCACATTTTTTTTTAATTTGTTTACTTGATTGATGTTTTGTTTTTAACAGTGGGTGAATCTAGCTTTCTTGCGTGCGTTGGCAGAGTACAGGAAGCTTGGAACTTCTCCATGTTTTGGGGTCGATTCCCTCAGAAAGATTCATCCCATTTCTATTTGCGCTGGTAAGTTCTTCCATACAATTTATTTTACACATTCTTGCTACCTGCCCATAACAATACTCATGGGTAGTGTTAAATTCTCGTCCACCGATTTTGAAATAGTTGTGACCCCTCCTGTGCGTACTTATAGGAAGAGCCGTGTCCAAGGGTTTTACTTACAAGTAAGCAAATCTTGTGAGAACTAGCTAACCGATGTCTTCACGCTTTCTTTCTGTTACTGACAGATCTGTTATCGATTTTGTAACTATCTACTCTTGGGTTTTGCAGGTATAAAAAGTTCGATCCACCTGAACATGCCTGTTAAGTTTACATGCTGCTAGGCCATGGATAACTATTCGATTTATTTTCACAGGTACTTGTTTTTCTTTTGGCAAGAGGGTAAAACCCTCATCTAAGACCTTGTCAAGGCCACAGGCCTTCGACCGACTTTTATATAGGGTGCTTAGTTGAAATTTACAGTTGCATTAAGAAAGTAGTTCTTAGCTTGATACCCTCGGGGTTGAGGGTTTACAGTTTCTCAAGTATTTTCTTTTCAAGTTAAACAACGCTCAATGAGAAATGGCTTATAAATTTACTTGTATATAATTACCCCTATTATGGCAAACGGTTGTCCGTTTATTGGTTCTGTTCGACACTAGTATTTTTTTTTTTTTTTTTTTTAAATTTCCGACCATGGTTATTTGACTGGAATTGAAAATGGTCAGTTTTCGATATACATAAATATGTTTACAGGATTTAATGGCTATAGGCGACTATGCGAATTGTTTGTTCTGGCCCCTCACCCCTCAATAGGTGCGGAGGCCCAGTGTTTTAGTTTTGCTCTATTTGCACGCTCAAATACTATCATCTTACTATATGCCATATTCTTTTGCTTTGCCAGAGATTTCATTAATAGTTCCTCTGTTCTATGGGAAAAATCTATTCTCTTTTTTTTTTTTTTTTTTACTACTGTCTGAGTTATTTTAGCTTCCCATTAGTTAACAGGGTTCTAGAAAGAGATTAATGTACACGTATCCACCGTTGTCATGAGTGTTACGAGGGTTTTCTTTTTCTTGCATCTATTCGAATTTGTCAGATGTGACCGCATCAAAAATCTCTAAAGCATGCAGGTATATAACAACAGTCTTTATCCTAGGTCTACTACTCTGCATCTTGCTAACATGTTCTTCATTACTGTTGAGTCGATTTTCCTATTTTCACACACAGTTTCACAGCAAAATAAGAAAAGAACTCTGTTATAGATTGTATAGTAATTTCTTTCTGTTCCTTATCTGTTCAAAATTAACTAACACAAAGTAGTAGAAGGAAAAAGAGTAAATACACTTTTCATACATTTTCAATTGATTTTTTCTTCAAAACCCTCCACTCAGTTTTAACTCTAAAGTTTACCCTAGCCGAAATCATTTCCAAACTAGGCATTTCAAACTGTTAGAGTATTTCGGAAAGAGAATAAATTAATCAGCACTCTTCCATCCTCCAAATCATAATCTCTGTAACTTAAGACTCGTTTCCACAGTAGTACTTGACAGGGCACATTTCCATTTCCTCAAAAAAATATTAAAAGAAGAAATACAGTAGTATATATCTGCAAATTTGTAATAGTATTAAACTCAAGAAAACCAAAGTAGTACTTATTTGCAATGACAGAATTCCAAGTTGTTGTCCTCCCAACCTTCAAGGGAGGCTATTACGTCCTCCGCTTGCCCCCTAGCTCCAGAATCTGGACGGTGCCACGGGGTTAATAGTGGAATATTCTGCTGTGACCTCTGGATATCCAATCCAGTCACCAACAAACAAATCTGATTCACTCAAGGGTTTCAAAAGTCATTTTCAACTGGTCTCCACACCAACTCTAGAAAATGCTTCCCTTTCCTTCCAGAATTAACAGAACCCCCACCCCTCTCCTGGGAATCCCTTTTATCCCTGGAGGGGTAGGTAACTGTTTTCTTCCAACTGTCACCCAACCACCTCCTATTCTTAAAAACTTTTTCCATCAGCTCAAGAAAGGATTTTCTTTTCCATTGTCTATTTTAATGATTTCCTAATTTTTTTTTTTTTTATTTATTTATTTTTTTTTTATTTTTTTTTAAATAACAAAGTTTTCAAGTCTTTTAACTAGAACATAAAATAACAATGTCTTTAACTAATACATACTGATTAACTCTAACCAAACTGTCACAGTGGACTTTAATTTTATAATATAAATTTTATTTAAATCTAACAAATTTTTAATAACATTGTTTTAACTTAAAATTCACCAAAACCTAAATACTTATCTTAATTTCCCCCTTAAAATAAACTACATTCCACATAAATACCATGGGTCAATACCATGGGTTGTTTTTATAATTTATTATTATTTTATTTTATTATTTTTATTTTAAGTAGTTATTTTCATTTTTAATAGTGTTTTTTTATCCATTTAAATTAAATGGCTTGTGTGGAGTTTGATTTTATGATGTAATTTTTATTTAAGTCTAACAAATGTTTAATAACATCGTTTTAACTTAAAAGTCACCAAAACATAAATAGTTATCTTAATTTCCCCCTTTAAATAAACTACATTCCACATGAATATCATAGGTCAATACCATGGGTTGTTTTTATAGTTTATTATTATTTATTTATTTATTTTTATTGTATTTTGACCTAGTTAAAGTGTTCATTACATTATGTCATTCTTTTTATTTAATTTATTTTTATTTTTATTTTTGTGTAATTTGACATAGTCAAAATGTTAGACATGACATAATAACATTTCTATCATACTTAATACTTATTAAAAAGAAAAAAGAAAAACTAACATTATAAAAAACATATATAAAACTATTTACTTGTGGATCTAATGGCCTAAAACGTTTCAATCATCTAACATTTGATTCAATGGCTCAGACATGGACACATTGGCAGCTAGGGGAGTTGTTTTCAAATAAAAACGCCTTAAGGCGTAAAAATAACAACGGAAATGTCCCAACATTGACACATGCCAGTTGATACTCATAATTTCATGTAAAATCAAGTCAAAACGTACGGATAACGTTTTCCAGAAGTGAGATTCCCTTGTTTATATATATATGCTTGACTACCTTTGTCTCACTGATTTAATATTTTTAACCTGTGGTAACATTTATTAATTATTGAAGTGTACATAAATAGTAATGGTATACACTAAATGCATGTTTATAACTAATTTCTAAGTTCATAACTAAATTTTAGAATTGGAAATCAATTACATAATTTCAAAAATCTTTTTAATAACACAAATATTTATAATTTTTTATTTATAAAATTTTCAACTCAAAAAATTTAATGACATTTAAAGTAATGGTTTACAAAAAATTATTCATTTTTAAAACACAAAATTTATAAAAAAATAAAATTAATTTTACATTCAAAATACAAAGTTTTAAAATAGTAATCAATTTTTTTTCAATTTTACATACCAATATTTCTCAAAAAACCATTTGCAACTTTCATTTTTGTTATAAGCTTAAACCAAAAAAAATTCATGTTAGTTTAATTTGGGAAACAAAACATAATTTTTTCATAATAGCTTAATCTCAGAAAGTTGAACCTTATCTTTAATTTGGTTCTACAACTCAACAACACAAACACATTGTAGACTTTGCAGGTTCAGTGCTTCTAACTTATAGAGCCTTGCAATATTTCGAGGGTTTCATGGGGAGTAATTAATTATTATAATAACAAATGGTATTTAATTAAGATAAACATGGATTAATAAGCAATTTTAATCTAATATTTCCAATGAATCATGCACCAAAGATTCATGGTATTTTCATGGTGTCTTGTAAATATTTTAAGGGTTTCACGGTGAGTAATTAATTATTATAATAACAAATAGTCTTTAATTAAGATAAACATGGATTAGTAAGTAGTTTTACTCTAATATTGCCAATAAATCATGCACCAAAGATTCATGGTATTTTCATGATTTAAATGCGACATACCACCGAATCCATTAGTTTAATTTTGACTAATCCAAAACGTTAAACATTACAACATCTCTACTCTTATTACCAAAATGATTTTGATTGGCTTGGCTTCTCAAATTGATTTTGTTTGGCTTGGCTTCTCATCAATCAACTCAATGTAACTCTATTAGGAATTTTGCTTCTGTGATCCATAAATTGTGATTAAAATCTTTCGGTGAAAATCGCATCAAAGTAAATTTGGTCGACCCGTTTCAAACTAGCTAGTGTGGTTCATCATCAGAACAAAATGAAAAATCTGATCAGGTGACCCATTTAAATAGACAGTAAAGCTCCAACTAGCCATTTGTAAAATAACGACTAGTTTGACTAAAATAGAAAATAAAATCAAAATAATAATAATTTATTTATTTTTTAAAGAATAAATTAAATGTTTAATGTTTATAATTTGAATTTTGTATATTTATATTTATTTTTAATAAAAATAATAATTATTTAATATATTTTTGAAGAAAAAAATAAATGTTTACTATTTATATATATTTATTTTCTATTTTTATTTTTAGAATAATAATTATTTTATTTGAGAGTGCAAGCTTCTGTGATCCATAATATTTTAATTATCAATCTTTCATGAAATCACATAAGAATTTTAGGAACCATAATTCTTATGTGATTTTTTGGAAGATTGATAATTAAAAAAAGTATTTTATTTGTTTTTATTTTTATTTCTGTTTATTTATTTGTATCGAATAAATTAAATGTTAAAAAATAAATAAATAATATTTATAGTTTGAATTTTATATATTTATTCTATTTTTAATAATTATATGTTATGTAATTCAAATCTCATCAAAATAATTATCTTATTTGATAGGTAATTCTATTTAACTTATTGGAAATATGTACAAAGTTAGCAAAAATAAATAAATAAATAATAATAAAAATAAATAAATAAATAATAATAAAAGAATAAAAGAATAAAAATAAAAATAAAACATAAAAAATAAAAACTAAAATTTTAATAAATAAATAAATAAATAATAAAAATAAATAAATTAGGAATGAAGGGTAGGAATTCAGCATTTGCTAATAATCCACCCATCATCCCTATTGAGGTTAACCGGTCTCTTTTCGATTTCCAGGGCTTCTCTCAACTTGCAGTGGTAGAAATGGTCAATCCTCGCAATAACCTCATTATCTTCAATGCACATGTGATGATTTGTTTTCTCAGCATGCTCTTCTACGACATAGGAGCGTGATCTCTTATGTTTAAGGCCAACGACATGTTCATGAATTCTTTGACTAATTGATTGACCAGTTTCACCAATGTAAGGGGTCCCACAAGAGCACAGAATCAAGTAAACACCCTTACCATCCTTAGGGCAAATCGGGTCCTTAACCGCTCTAAGCAAACTCGGAATGGTGCAGGAGGGCTTGAAGGTTGAGGAAACATTATGTTTCTTTAGAATCCTGGCGATTTAATCCGTAGTACCTTGGATAGACGGAAGGTGAACTCGAGATAACTGATCACAAGGATCTTTCTTACCCCTAGGACCTTTTTCAACTTTTTGAAAAGCTTTAAGACATTGACTCATGCTATAACCATTTTTATTAAAAAATTTAAGGAGATGAGCCTTTTCACCTTCAAAGTGGTGTTCATCAGAGATTCTAAAGGCTTTGGTGGCTAGGGTGTTGAGAACCCCAAGCTTATGAGCAGGGAAATGGTGAGAACTAGCATGTAAATACTTCTCTATGTGCGTCTTCTTTCTAAAGACTTGATGAGAGAAATAACCATCTTCATTCCTAGAAATGAGGACATCAAGAAAAGGCAAGCTACCATTATCTTCAAATTCCATGGTGAACTTAATGAAGTCAGATTGATTATTAAGATGCTGGAAGAAAAGGTTCAATTGCTCCTTACCATGAGGCCAAACAACACAGGTGTCATCAACAAGCCTTTTCCAAAGCTTAGGTTGAAAAAGGGAGGAGGAAAGGGCCCTAGATTCTAAGTCTTCCATGAAAATATTAGCTACCATAGGGGAAAGGGGGGAACCCATGGCCACACCACAAGTCTGTTCAAAGTATTCACCCTCGAAACTAAAGAAGGTAGAGGTTAGACAGATTCAACAAGATGAGCAGTATTAGGATTCGTGACCCGAGAAACGACATCGATAGCTTCCCTAATGGGGATGCAAGTGTATAAGGAAACAACATCAAAACTAACAAACCTTTCATCACGATCCAACTCCAAGTGTTTCAATTCATTAATAAAAGAGCATGAGTCTTTAACAAAGGAGGAGGTCTGATTCACAAGCGGTTTAAGCTTAGTGGCTAGAAATTTAGCGAGCAGATAAGTCGGACCACCTATGGTGTTGACAATAGGGCGAAGGGGAACTCCATCCTTATGAATCTTAGGAAGACCATAAATCCTCGGAGTGAGGGGGTTACTCTCAATAAGATTTTTACTCAAATATCCAACAGTGCTACTCGATTTTATAGGCAAAGCAACCGCTTTTGAAACCTTTTTAAGGGGATTTTTGTCCAACTTCTTGTAGATCCTGCTATTAAGAAGGTGATCCAACATCTTATTACGATAATCCTCTTTCTTTAAAATAACCGTAGCACCTCCCTTATCCGCCTTAAGAACAACAATGTCATGGTTATTGTTTAAGGATTTAAGAGCCTCAAACTCTAGTTTGTTGATGTTGCTCTTAGGGGGCTTAGATTTTCTGAGGATCATGGAACAATATTGCCTGATAGTGTCTTTAGTAGCATCAGGTAAATCCCTAATTTTGTATTCAATATCACAAATTATGTCTTGAATAGGGATTTTTTTAGGAGCAAGAGAAAAATTAAGACCCTTCTCTAACAAACTGAAGACATGTTGATTAAAGGAAAAACTAGAGAGACTAATAACAGTCCTATTCGAGGGGGAGGAGATAGGTTTGATACTACTACTATTGTTGTTATAATTATTAATGTTGAATTTATTATAGTTATTATTATTATAATTGCTATTATTATTATTATTATAGTTATTTTTATTTTTATTTTAACTAAAACGGGTATGGATTTTTATTAATAGGGAACTCCAATTGGCCGCAGCCTTACAACCTTTAGTACAAGACTTCTACATTTTCCTATTACATGTTGTTGTCTTTTTCAAGGAATACAAATTTTTACTGGATCTCCTTCATTTATGCTGAGTTCTCCTTGGGCCAAGAGACAACCTTTGTTGGCATATTTGTCTGCTTATTTGCTTGATTATCTAAGGATATGATAGCATTTGAAGGAGGTGAAATCTTGTAGGATATATCTCAGCCTTTGCAGATTCTTGTTTAAGCCAGCGTCATTAAACTAACCTTTCGAATGTATCATTTTGATTAGGATTTCAAAGTCGCCAAATGCTTGCAACTCCCGGTGTCCTCTTTCTTTGGCTATATGGCAGAATTTTATCAAACTCATAATTTCTGCTTGATTGTTGGTTCGTTGTCCTAGTCCCCAACTGAAGATTTCTTTTATGCTCCCATTGGAAGAGTATATAAGTCCTCCAACTCCCGCTATATCAGGGTTTCCCTTGGAGGCACCATCAAAGAAAGATGTAGTTATTCCTTGCTTCCTCCACCAACTCTGGAATGTTTCGTCCTTATCTCTTAGCCTTCACTCAGGATTGAGATGGGGTTTTTCAATGCTATGAATCTATTGGGTAAGCACAAAGGTACCGAGCCAACTCTTTTCCTTCTGCTGCAACGAAGAATCGACTTTGAGGTTATGAGAGTTCAAAGTTTCTAGGAGAAGGCCTTTTGCTTTTGCTGCTACCATATTGGGAGTCCAGGCTGCATTGTTGAATATCTGTTCATTTCTAGCAAGCCATAGCTTCCAACACACAAATTTGGGGATGGTGATCTAGACTCTAACCCATAAGGAGTTGATTGAGAGCAAAGGGTATCAGTCCTTCCATGTAGAGAATAGGTCTACTACTGAAATTTTAGTGGGGGCAGCAACCTTGAGACCATGGAGTATGAGAATCCAGACTTTATTTGCAAATAGACAGTCTACAAACAAATGATCCATGGTTTCCATGGCTTCTTTGCATAATGAGCATCTATGCGGACCAACGATAGTTCTTTTCATTAAGTTTTCACCAGTCAGGATCTTTTTGTGCATTAATGTCCAGAAGAAGAAGTTTACTGTGGGTAGCACCATTGAATCCCATACCTCCATCCAAAATCTTACAGGGAGGGATCTGTCTCTCTGTGGTTGTAACATTTCATAGCCTTTGGGTTAGGAGTATATTCCTGAAGGTCCCCAGCTCCATTTATCATCTTCTGACTTGTGCACCGAAGCTGCATCACGTAGCTCCTCTTTAAGCATTGTTGTTTGTTGAAGGAGATGATCTGGTACATTGCTAAAGTTCCAATCTGTCAAGAAACCAATGTCGTCCCATTTCGAAATGTCATAAACGCTATTTTCTCCTATGTTTTCTAGAAACTCATAGATTTCATGCAGGCTGGCGTTTGAAGCTAAAGGCGGATGCCCCATTATCCGATATGTCCAAAGTTCTACACGCTTGCCGTTTCCTCAGATGCGGTACAGATTTTGCATGAAAAATCGAATTCCTTTGATGCAGAGTTGCAATAACAGCGTGCTCCTCCTACTATTGGTGTTCTGGAGATTTCTGATTTTTTCATTCGGTATATATTTATGCCTCAGCGTTTTTCTAACTAGGTGGTTGGGATCGCTGTGAAGCTTCCACAATATCTTATAGCCCAGTGCTGCGTTGGCGAGATCTGGATCTCGAATTTGAAGACTGCCTTCTCTCATATTTCGCTTTTCTTTCTCCCATTTAACCAAGTGAAATTTACACTGGTTCCCTTTGCCTCCATGCCACAAAAAATCTCTCATGATTTTGTTGATTTTCCCTTAAATCGATTTTGGTGCCATGAGGTAGGACGCTTGGTAGATCGGCAGAGATGAAAGAACATATTCTATCAGGATTAATTCGCCTCCATGAGTTAGCCATTGACCTCCCCATGCAACGATTTTGCCTTTGATTTTTGTTAATACTCCTTCCCACAGATTGACTATGTTTGTGCCCAGTGTTAGTGGCAGCCCAAGATAATTAATTTTGTCCCATTTTGAATATCCATTGAACCCCAGATTGCGAGATATTTTTTGTGTTTCATCCTCTTCTGCATTCCAACTATAGACAACAGTGCTCCGGATGCTTTGCAGTAGGCTTGAAGAGTGTTTTTAAATGCAGAGGCTATTCTGTTAGAAGCTCCTCCCAACATGAGGGAATCATCGGCGAACATGGCATGATTTATTGGTTTAAGATCCTTCATTATTCTCAAACCTGGGGCAGCTCCTGTAATCTTGTCCTGCTCCAGCTTTCTGCTAAGCGTATCTACCATTAAAATGTATAGAAATGGAGAGAGGGGGTATCCTTGCCTCAGCCCCCTCGAGGCTTTGAAGAAATCAGCTGGCCTCCCATTTACCAAAGGGTCTATCCAAGGGCTGTTGGTACAGGATTGAATCAAATTTACAAACTCTTGTGCAAATCTGAAGGAGAGGAGGACTTGATATAGGAAGGACAACTTTACTCTATCGAAGGCGTTGGCCATGTCTAACTTGATCAGCATGCCTTTCTCTTTTCTGAGGTTACTGGAGTGCATGGCTTCCCGAACTTGAATTACATTGTCCAGAGTGTGTCTCCCTTTGATGAAGCCTCCTTGTGAATCTGAGATGAGTTTGCCCAACAATGGCTTTATTCTATTTGCCATGAGTTTTGCGATTATCTTGTAAGAGGCATTACATAATGAGATTGACCTGAACCTGTCAAAGGAGACGGGATTTGTTTCTTTTGGAATTAATGCAAGGAAAGTTGAGTTGGTATTGCCACCCAATTTTTCTTTCTATAGGAATCCTTTTATCATTATGATGAGATCTGATTTGATTATATCCCAGCATATCCTGTAAAAATGTATGGTAAACCCATATGGCCCGGGGGTTTTGTCAGGGTCCATGGACCAGATGATTTTTCTGATTTCTTCTTCATTGGTTTGCTTCAATAATGTTGTGTTGTCCTCTTTCGTGACCAGTGTCGGGATGTTCTTGAGGAATTCTTTATTGCCTTCTTCACTGTCATCATTCTCTTTGTTGTAAATTTGGTGGAAATGTAAAGCAGCAGCAGCTTTTATTTGATCTATTCCTTTGCAAAGCCTCCCATCGGTGGTGGTAATCTCTGTGATGTGATTCCTTGAGAGGCGAGCTCTACATTGTCGATGGAAGTAGGCTATATTTCTATCTCCAGCTTCTAGCCAAAGACTACGGGACTTTAATCTCCAATATTCTTCTTCATTTCTGAAGGAGCGGAATGTTTTACATTGGGCTGCTTGCTCCTTTTCTAATTCTGTTTTAGTTATATCTATTCTATCCATTTCACTCTGCAGATTTTCCAGTTGCTGCACTGACTCCTTTCTTTAGTTTTTGGGAGTGTTTGTTGGGAGTTTTCTCCATTCCTTGAGGGCCTTTTTTGTTATTTTTAATTTTTGTTCCCATACATAGTTGGGAGAGCCAGTGACTGAGGTGGACCATGCCAGTCGGACCGTCTCTACAAAGCCACTCTTTCCATTCCACAGTGGACTGAATCTAAATGGGATTGGCTCTAGCATTAGCAGGATGGGTTTGTGGTCCGAGGTAAGCTTGGGAAGAATGGCTGTGGAGATAAGCCTCCTTTCCGTCAAAATTGTGCTTTGGACCAAGAACCTGTCTAATCTGGCGGATATGTGATCTTCCCCTGTCCTATTGTTGGTCCAGGTGTAAAGCCCTTTTCTTGGTTTAAATTCCATTAGGTCCCATTGTTGCATCATGTCTTCTTCTACATAGATCATTTGATCCTTGCTGTTCCTACCCCCTCTCTTTTATTTTTCATTCATCAGTAGATTAAGGTCTCCAACAATGATTATATTGTTTGGGGAGTTCAGTTCTAGAAACTCATTTAATGTTTTCCAACAATATTTCTTTTCAGAATACAATACCGGTAGATATAAATTGAATAATGCAATGGTTAACTTACTCGCTATGTGCTTCAGCTTTGTGAAACTCCAGTGTTGTGTATTGTAGGAGTTGACGAGCCTGAACTGGTCTTCCTTTCACAAGGTTGCTATTCCTCCGGAAGAGCCCCTTGTGCTTATTACTTTTCCTGTATTCTTCTGCCATTTATTTTTTTGATCTCTAGAAGGGCTTCCCCTTCGATTTTTGTCTCTTGGAGCATGAGGATGTCCGTTGGTTTCGTTTTCATTAGGTCCTTGACCGCTTCAATTTTCAACGGGTTCCCCAAACCTCTGCAGTTCCGAGAGACGATTTTCATTACTTACTGTTGGGGGTGGTTGGGCCTCCTCCTTTTGGGGGCCTTGTCCTTATGTTTCTACCAATTGACATTTCTATATTAGGTTGACTTCCTTGGGTCTTTTGTCTTTCTGCTTCTTCCTCCCTTGCTTCTCTGCGAGACTTTCTTCCTGCTCTTTTGGCAGGCCTTTCTAGGATCTCATCCTCCGAGGAGCTTGGTGATTCTAGTACTTTCTTTCTGGCTATGTCGACATATGAGGGAGAGGGGGCTACTTCCAGCGTTCCCACCGTTTTCCCTTGTTCCTCTGTGCCTTTCCCGTTTGGGGAGGGTTTTGATTGTTCGTTGCTATCCTTATTTGCTTCTGGTTCTTCTGTGGCCTTGCTGGACTCTGCATTTTGAGGTCCTCATTTCGACATGGGCTTGGGGATCCCGTCTTTTTGTTCTTGCCCTGATTTCCCAGGATTTCTTTCCTTTGTTATTCCTTTACTTCTAGGTTTTGTTGTCCCTGCTTTCTGCACTGTGATCCATTGTTCTGCTTTCGCATTCTCACTCTCTTCTACGACCTTTTTTTTGCAATGTCTTGGGAAATGGCCGTAGCCATGGCAGTGCCGGCATTTGAAGGGTAACTGCTCATAATCTAACTCCTGTATATCTGTCCAATCTGTAGCAATTAGTTTGATTGCCTCTGGTAACCCTACTTCCAGATCAACCTCCACACAGATCCGTGCGCATGAGTACTAGTATTTTCGCACTGCTTGGTCTATATACCTTCCAAGCATATTGTCGATAGGATGCAGTGATTTTTGATTCCAGCAATGTAATGGGAGATAAGGTAAGCGAACTTAGACTAGAACGACGGATGACACATCCTGGGCTAGATCGAAGTCAGGGGTCCATTTGTTCAGATATAAACCCTAAGGCCCCATGAAGTATGGGTTGTTTCTGAATATGAGTTTTTTGTCCTCAGAGCTTTCGAACACGAAAACAAAAAAATCATTTCCCTACAAAATGACTCTTGATTCCTTCTGATATGAGCGGCGTCCAATTCCTCTGCACCCAAGCTTCAACGGATTTGGGAGAGGGCCAAAGCCTGATAAACTGCTTGATGAGCCCTCTATCTACGAGATTGACAACTGATCTGCATGTTTCTTCTATTGGAAATTCCACGATTGGGATGCAATCCAAATTCTTTACAAATTTCTGCTGTGTTGCGGACAACGGTCTTTTGGTGGCTCCAGCAACAAGCTTCCTGAAAGCTTCGAGTTCTGGCAAGGGGGGTGGAGGAGCGGCGCCCTTGCCAGCATCCATGGATGCTATACCTTATGAAGATTCGCAGCAAGGCGACGCTGGTTAGGGTTGCTGCGCTGCGCAACAAAAAAATTATAAAACATTATTATTATAGTTATTAACATCATTTTTATTATTATTATAGTTAAAAACATGGACATTATTATTTTTAATAACAATATTATTATTATGGCTATCAATACTGATGATGATGATGATGATGGTTAACGTCCACTGAGACCAATTTTTGGTCTATAGGACCTAAAGAAAAGAGTTATTTAATTTGATTTAAGATTTTATTCCTATGCTCAAAAAGCTTGGAGAGAAGCCTCCCGAGCTCACTATAATTTTGACATCTTAAAAGGCTAGGAAGGTCAGTATTGCAACAAAGATTATGAAATTGAGCTCTAATGTGGTTGTACATGGGGCACTCTAAGAGGAAGTGATTTTCATCCTCGATGTTCATATTCTCACAGAGATGGCAGATCCTTTCCATCCATGGTGTTTTAGGAACTGTCCAACGACCTGTTTCACTATGGAGCTCATGAGAGTTCGTTCTAATCTTGGCTATGTTAATTTTCTTCTTTGAGCTAGTTAAAACAGAGAGATACTTTTGATCTTCTAAGGTGGGGTTGATGACCTCCTTATAATACCTTAATTTTATTTTAGCTGCTAGATCTTTCTCACACCACATTTTTTTCTTTGAACTTAGAAGTAACAATTTTTTTAATGTTATTGATGTTTTGCAATGCAACATTCTCGTCGATCTACCAATGGTTTAACTAGGCCCTAGTGTCTTTATACCAACCTTGTTTAAGCCTTAGGTGGTTTTGGCTGGAATTTAAAGCTAGCTTAGGAAGTCTATGGTCTCCTATGCTATTGAGCTTGTGCTTGTACAACAGAAGCCTAGTCATAGCTAGGCTCTCGATAGGGGAAAGACCCAATTCTATAAGGAGAATAGGATAGGGTGTATTGCTTTTAATTTTAAGGTTATACGTTATAAAACGCTTCTGGATTTGCTCAATATTTCTCCAGGATTCACTAGAGATGCTGCAACCCAAACCTCACATCCATATAAGATAACATGAGAGACTAAAGTTTCAAAGAGGAACTTCTTTGTATCCCACATTACGAGGTTTGTCGTTTTACAATTATTTTCAAGACCAAAATAAGATTTCCACCCCCAATAATCCTTTTCTGAATTCTATAGTTCTAGTTGAGCTTGTGATGAATATTAATTCCTAGGTACTTGTAAGAAGACACTTCCTCCAAGTTACTATTGTCATACATAAAATTAGCATAAGTGTCCTTCTTGGATTTGATAATCATAACTTTTGTTTTGTCAGTGTTAACAGACATACCCATGGTAGAGCAAAAATCCTTAAGAAGTCTAAGTTGCTTATCAAGATTAGATGGGCACCTTGCAAGAAGAACAATATCGTCAGCATAGAGAAGAAGGATGATGACTATCCTAGCTAAGATCGTGCCAGCACATCCTGCTTCCTCTAAACTATGATCAATCTTGTTACTATTAATAATAAAGTTATTATCTTTATTATTATTACCATTATTTAAGGAATTAGAAAAAAGAAAATTCGAGGGTTCAAAGTTGGAAATTGGAGGATTAAGGATAACTGAATCCATACCTTTAAGGACAACAACCGAGATAGAAGGATCTAAGGGTTGAGATGAATCCATCGCTGGGTTATTCAAATCAATACCTTGGAATACCGAATTCAAAGAAGAGTGAACAAGAGAGGAAGATTGAGACTCATCGCAATCAGAAATTCGAACACTTGATGCTGGTTTTTTTGTTTTTTTGTTTTTGTTTGTTTGTTTGTTTTTTTTTTTTTATTTGTAATTTGAAGAAAGAGAGGAAAAGAAATAGGCAGGAGACTCATCGCCATCAAAAATTCAAGGATTTCTACCACCGCAAGTTGAGAGAAGCCCTGGAAATCGAAAAGAGGTCGGTTAACCTCAACATGGATGATGGGTGGATTGTTAGCAGATGCTGGATTCTTGCCTTTCATTCCTAATTTATTTATTTATTTATTAAAATTTTAGTTTTTATTTATTTATTTTTATTGTTATTTATTTATTTATTTATTTTTGCTAACTTTGTAAATATTTCCAATAAATTAAATAGAATTACCTATCAAATAAGATAACTATTTTGATGAGATTTGAATTACATAACATATAATTATTAAAAATAGAATAAATATATAAAATTCAAACTATAAATATTATTTATTTATTTATTGATTTTTAACATTTAATTTATTCGATATAAATAAATAAATAGAAATAGAAATAAAAACAAATAAAATAATTATTATTCTAAAAATAAAAATAGAAAATAAATATATATAAATAGTAAACATTTAATTCTTTCTTCAAAAATAAATTAAATAATTATTATTTTTGTTTAAAATAAATATAAATATATAAAGTTCAAATTATAAACATTAAACATTTAATTTATTCTTTAAAAAATAAATAAATTATTATTATTTTGATTTTATTTCCTATTTTAGTCAAACTAGCCGTTATTTTACAAACGGCTAGTTGGAGCTTTACTGTCTATTTAAATGGGTTACCTGATCAAATTTTTCATCTTGTCCTGATGATGAACCACACTAGTTGGTTTGAAACGTGTCAACCAAATTTACTTTGATGTGATTTTCACCAAAAGATTTTAATCTCAATGTAACTCTTTCAAACTACTTCTAACTGAAGATTAGCCTCTTCAATTTGAGAGGGCTCTCTCAAAGGGGGTTTATGATTTTGAATAAGGATAATATTAGATGGCTAAATCTATGAATTGTAACTTGTTTTTTGTATGATTGCAGGTTGAAAAATGAAGGTTTGCTACCATTGGGCTTATGGAGTCAACAATCAGTAGTCTTAGTGACAGTGGTTCTTCACATAGAAGTTGAGGCAAATAGAGGTTTTTAATAGAGATATTTCACACACATAACATAGGAAAACACAATCATTTCACCACTAAAAAAAGTCAGAGCATAATATTATGAATTTTGAGTAATTAGAGATGAAATTTATTGCAAGTGATTAAGCATAAAGATACATATCAATAACAGATCAAAAACCTCATGAGAATCTCAGGTCTGGAAGTAGAATGTCACTTTGTATTACTGATAATGGATAAAACATACAAGCAGCAATTTGGTGCAATATTCTCCAACATCTTGCTCTTTGATGTTTTATTTATAAATAGACATTCTTTACAATGTAGATGACCTGCCTGATTGGCTAGATCTTTGAATTCTACTCTGACACCTATCATAACTAAAGCCACTAACTTGAAACAGAAAAATGACAGCTAACCTTAAAGAAAACAAAATCCTAATAGGACTCTATCTCCTATTTATTACATTCATTTATCCTATCAGTGAAACAATTACATAATGAATGTCACATGCTCGAAGGACAAATGACCCTAGTTCACCACCACTTCACATCTTTAAAGCACCCCTAGATTTGTGGAACATAATCCTACTTTTTAGGAATGGATGACCTTCATCTTTAATGTTGTTTTGATTGATGAGTTGGCTGTGTGGCACTCCCTTTGAGTCATAAATCTCTGCTGATAAGGTCCATTGACATGCTGGAGGTCTCCAGCTAGCTGATGTGCTGTTGAGATGCTAAAAAATTCTTCAAAAATTACTCGCTACAAAAACAGGGCAGTTTTAGGCAGTTTCGTAGCGAGTTTTAGTAGCGTGTGAAAAATGTCTTTTCCATCTATCTCTTTGACTTCTTTGTTGTTCCAACACCTTCATTATGTCATGAAACCTTGCAAACCATTGATATCCCTCCATAAAACATGCCAAAACTGAGTTTTAAAGCAAAAAATCACCTACAGGAATTTTCTTAGCGTATTTCTAGCCTCAAGCATAAGGTACGCTACGAAACTGTGCAAAAAACCAGAAATTGTTGTTTTCAAGATTGTCTTAAAAATGTTCTCCAGCTGATTTGGGTTCTCTGCATGTTATGAACCTTTTCAAACACATTCCAACTTCATTTTTACTGTTGTGGTGTCTCCTCTTCATTCACAATCAATTGACTAGTGGGCTCTTCTACCACTGTCATCTTCAATCCTTTCTTTTCCAACTCCACATGAATCAAATCCAATTGCTCCTGAAGATCTTCCACTTTGTCTTTTAATGCCCTGTTTTTGAATTGCAAGCACAAGTTTATCTTTTTGATGTGTTCGACTTCTCCTCTTAGTGCTTAAGTCCACTTTATCAACTTTTCTATATTGTCCAAGGTTTTTGAAATACTTGTGACTTGATTTTCCCAAAATTTCCTCATTTGTTCAAACTGAACCTTCTCAGCTCTATGTTTCTTTGCCTCTTGCTTCAAAACCGATATCTCTTTACCTGCCTCCTTTAACTGCTCTTTAAGGATTTCAATTTCTGATTTTTCAATAATTTTTTCTTTACCCTTTCTTTGTTTGATAACCAATTCTTCTTTTGCAGGTGAAGACAAATCTATGATGCTTGGTGGCTGGGCAACAACTTCATTGATTTTATCAATCTCTTTGTTGCTTTCCATGACCTTCCTTGCATGTCTGGTCATTGGTTTCCTAGGTTTAAAAATGAAACCAGCATCATCACCTGCAAGCTCTAGTTTTTTAGCAGTCTTACCTTTCTTGAGCTTTCTTCCTCCATCTTCAATGTCTTCAACTTGCACAATGAGTGATTATTCAATGTCAATTGCATGCAGGATATACTCCAAGTTTCCTTTAGCCACTGTCTGGCTCCTAGTGACTCTCTTGCTGCCTTGTTTGCTGACTGTCTGCTTCTGTTTTAGGTGTGTCAGTCTTCTGCAAAGGTTCTACTTCCATGCTCACTGGTTCTGGAGAAGATAATCTATTTCCTTCTTCAACTTCCTCTTCCACAGCTAGTGATGAAATGTTTCTAGGTTTGGAGGCTTTCTTAGGGGTGACAACATCAATTTCATAACCACTCATGAACAAGAAGGAAGTCCAATCTCTGTCTAACCTCCTCAATTCCTTTAACACCAACAACTTAATCAAACCATGATGAAAAAGAGAAGTTTCATTGCCCTCTGTTTTGATTTGAACCTTATCTAACATTTTCCCTAGACTTTTGTATAAATAAAAAGGCAATTCAAGTGACCTCTTACCCACAAAATGCAGAATAAGCTTGAGATGATAGGAATAGACCATGTGAAACCTTATTTCACAGGTAAAATAATTCTGGATGACCATCAACAACTTTGAATAGTTTCCCTTTATGAAACCCCTAGGGATAGCATTTGTCAAATCAATTTCACTATGTTCTGGTTTGATGAATTCTTTACAGTCATGCGTTGTGATTTTGATGCCTTTAAACCATTGTTCCCCTCCTATAGGGATTCCTGTTGCTGATGAGATACTCTCTAGTGTCACTGTAAGGTTCAAAATTCCAACCTTTGAATCTGTTCCTGTGAAACTGGTGGAAAAATCCTTGGAAACCTGTAGATGAAAGCTTTGCAACCTCTAACATAATTGCAAGCAACTAGTTCTTTTGAAAACCTCCATGACAGTTGGGTATTCATTGAGTAAATTCATGTCCATGGGCTCATACATGTGGCAATGGCCACCTTTGTTTGTTTTCCTTCTTGCAACCATGGGTGCTTTATATCTTCACAACCTCGCTTGCTTGATGACACCTGCAAAATTCAAATGTGCCAGCAACCTGCTTGGCTCGATGAAGCAGCTCTCCAGGGTTCGACTTACATGTAAAGATAAAGTGCAATATGAAAAAAGGCTAATTGGGGTAAGGTTTTATGATTTAACTAACAGCTCGTGCTTCAATCATGACACATACATGCCAAAAAAGGTAATGATGACATAAGACAAGACTATGTACCATTGAATTTATCCTAATAGAATTGAATGACCTCTTACCTAACTCCTTCAATCATAGAATGACACTTATAGCGAATTTGACAAGACAGATTAGAAAACATATTTTCGTAGCGAAGTTAGTTTAGCCTCTTACATATTCGCTACAAAACTAGGCAGTTTCGTAGCGAAAACTGTTGTTTTCCTGTGTAAAACGTTACGAAAAGTTGAAAAACTGAAAAATGCGCCCTTTTTTATTTTAAATGCATGGGGAATGAAAAATGACACCAGATGAGGACTGATGTGACATGAAATGACATAAAAGGAGGTGACCATGAAACTTATGATAGGATAAAAATGTAAAAAATAAAATTTTCCTATACCAACTTGAAATGGCTAAGGAGACCTTATCCTTTTGATGAGTGAACTATATGACCATGTCATGTAATGTTTCACAACTTTATGAGTGATAACCTCTACCATGCTAGGCGAATCCATTAGTTTGATTTTGACTAAGCCAAAATGTTAAACATTACAACTCAACATCTCTACCATACTAGGTTGAAGATGCTAGGCGAATCCATTAGTTTGATTTTGACTAAGCCAAAATGTTAATTACAACTCAACATCTCTACCATATTAGGCTAGAGCCCATCTCTCGGGGCAATTAGTTTTGGTGGGAAACATACCCAAACTAGAATAAAGAAGAAACATTTTTTTTTTAAAATCTAACTTACTAGGTCTTGCAAATAGTTTTAGGGTTTCACGGTGAGTAATTACTTATTATAATAACAAATGGTCTTTAATTAAGATAAACATGGATTAATAAGCAGTTTTAATCAAATGTTGCCAATGAATCATGCACTAAAGATTCATGGTATTTTCATGGTTTAAATGCGACATATCACCCAATCTATTAGTTTTATCACCGAATCCATTAGTTTGATTTTGACTAATCCAAAATGTTAAACATCACAACATCTCTACCATGCTAGGCGAATCCATTAGTTTGATTTTGACTAAGCCAAAATGTTAAACATTACAACTCAACATCTCTACCATACTAGGCTGGAGATGCTAGGCGAATCCATTAGTTTGATTTTGACTAAGCCAAAATGTTAATTACAACTCAACATCTCTACCATACTACGCTGGAGCCCATCTCTCGGGGCAGTTAGTTTTGATGGGAAACATACCCAAATTGGAATAAAGAAGAATCATTTAAAAAAAAAATTAGGCTCCATCTCTCGGGGCAATTAGTTTTGATGGGAAACATACCCAAATTGGAATAAAGAATAATCATTTAAAAAATATTTAAAAATCTAACTTACAGAGTTTTGCAAAGAGTTTGAGGGTTTCACGGTGAGTAATTAATTATTATAATAACAAAATGTATTTAATTAAGGTAAACATGGATTACTATGCAATTTTAGTCTAATATTGCCAACGAATCATGCACCAAAGATTCATGGTATTTTCATGGTTTAAATGCCACATACCACTGAATCCATTAGTTTGATTATGACTAAGCCAAAATGTTAAACATTACAATATCTTAGTTTTCATGGAAAACATACCCGGAATAAAGAAGAATCATTTAAAAAATTAAAAAAAAAAAAAAAAAATCAATAATGAGACGTCTCACTTTTCTCTAAAAAGAAAAAGAAAAATGAAAAAAATAATACCCAACATCTTTTTATCAAAAGTTTTATCAATTTTCAAAATAAATACAATAAAATAAATTATAGTTTTATGCCAATAGCCATGTTATTTTAGAATTGACCTTCGAGAATTTAAATTTAATTATCAATAGTTATTAGGTAAGAGTGGAGATTTAAACTCCATAGAATACACATGAATATTTATATTAGCATACATAAATCAAGGGTTAAGATTTATCTCAAGTTAATTATGCTATTTTAATTAATTAATTTAAACTAATTATTTAAAGAAAATGTCATATCAACATATGTCATATTGGTATGTGATATTGATAAGTTATGGTATTGGGCAATGGTATTGTAATAATAACTATTTACAAGATAAGAATTTCCATGGTAAAGTGGGGTGAATTGATTATAATGTGCATTTACCAACAATTTAATTTAGGCCTAGCCTAACTTATAAACAAAATGATTTTTTTTCAGACTGGTAATTTGAACTAAAATCATGTAGAGATTTTTAATTCAGGTCCTCAGTCCATTTATATATTCAAAAATGTATTTTTTACAACAAAAATCACAATCTGGGGTGAAATTATATCCTCTAATTCTAGTGAAAAATACTATTTTATCTATAAGTTAAACTAAACCTTTAATTTATATAACTCCACTAGTTTTAAAAAATATTTTGAAACAATAACCAATTCTTAATATTTTATAATTTCAAATAAATAATATAATGATTAAGATTTGATTTAATTTTAAAAATATAATTTGTTCGAAAATATTAACACATTCACCATTAAAAAGTTTTTATTATAATTTTTAATTCTTCATACAAGGTGGATACTTGAACTCTCAAAATAATTAAGAGGTAAAACTTGACTATTTATTTGGGTTTGATGTGAGGTCGAACTTGACTATTTATTTAAACATGATATAAAAATGTATTCATATCATTATTTTATTTAATACAGATTGCTTTTATATTTAGTAACATTGTTTAGAAAGTTTCCCGGATGCGGGTGCTCCGACGGATGTTTGATTCGATGGGACAAAGGTGCGGCGAGGTGGATCGACACCTGCCCAGCCCGGACAGTGAAGATCTCAGGTTGATATGTAACGGATTTTTGCATTTAAACCTCGCAGATACCAAAGGATCCGTTCCATCTGGTTTTGTACCTCACCTCACGCCCACCGGACTGGCCTCTGCTATCACTCGCTTCTGCTCGGATCACTTCAATGCTTCAGTAATTGTGGGGGATTTCCAATACGCATGCAGGAAGGTTAAGAGGTGGAGTTATGATAAGCCCATGGTGCCAAGGTCTCAAACGCGTTGCGTCCACCTCCTTCTGCTCTCTGGTCTCAATTCGGCTTTCAATCTGCGTGGAATTGTTTTAGTCAACCCAGCCGTCTCGAGCAGCCTGAAGGGGGTTATTCTCTTGAAGCAGTGCTCTAGTTCGAATGAAGTGCCACCTCTTCTAAACACTCAGCATTTGTCTCGGGTCACTATACTCGTTTCGAGTTTTCATTCCCCTGCCATTGCGGCTGCTTGGATACATTTGGTTTCTGCAATGCCTTGACTGCGCCACAGGCTTCGGAGTCGACGAGGAGGCACCAGGGGCTGTCCTGCAAGAGACCACTCCAGCCCATCTTCGATCTCGGCCTCTCTCTCCAGCGGCATAATGCCCAGCCATTACCCTCGAACACGCAGTGGAAGGGGGCGCTATCTTGACACCCATCATGGTTGGAGCTCCCCTGCTCCCCACCCTCCTGCTACCTCGCCTCCTCCCATAACTGGCTATGCGCGTTTTACCTTCTCTAGCTCCCTGATTCGCCCAAGAATCACTGCGCTCTTCACGGTGGTTTTTCATGACGAGTCAAGTGCCCTTCCTGCTGGCCCTGAGATGGATCCTGCCCAGACTTCGAATTTTCCGATGGGGGTTGGCAGCGCGTTGTTGCAGGTGCCGAAGGATCCAGCCAGCAGCGTTCCTGATGTGGCTATGGCTCCAGCTGATCCCGGTCCCTCTGAATCCGAGAAGCTCTGGCCAGAGACTTGTTGGCTTCAGGTTGGTGTCGAATTGTAGAAGAGCCTCCAGATGATTAGTAAGCCTTCTGCTAGTCTTTCTTATTTTCCTACTGCCCATACTATTGGGCTTGTCTTTGTTCAAGCGGTTATAAGGTTTTTCAGCTTATTTTTGTATAATTTTGGTCCTATGCAAACTCAGGAAAATCACAACTGGCTCCCCTGCGTGGGTTTTGGCTATCTTTGTCTGACTGGTTTCCCTATCAAAGGGCAGTCTCCACAACTGGTTTTCATGACATTTCTGCCTCCAAGGCAGTAGTTTTTGACTGCAGTCACGTTTTATTTTTATCACTCTGTTAACAGATTACTCTTAAAAAAAAATAAAAAAAATAAATAAATAAATAAATTGTTTAGAAAGTTAAAGCTTCATCTAAAGTATTTAACTTAATTTCACTTTAAAGTGGAGAATTTTAATCATAAAATTGTATACTTAATAATTTAGATCTATTTTAAAATAACTTAAATTATTTTACTCAAAAACCAAAACAGCTCTTCAAAAACTGAAAAACCACTACCTACCTCTACTCAAAATAAATCAATTCTCATACAAACATAAAACAATTTAAATGTTTGAATGATATAAATTGCATTAATACTACTATTTTTTTATTTAATAAAAAATGTTTTTAAATTTAGTGGACACTTCGTGTGGGACTCCTTACATTCGTGAAACTGGTCGATCTATTAACCAAAGGATCAGTGAACATGCTGCTGACATTAAGCATGGAAGATCACGCACCTCTGCCCTAGCTGAACATGCAAAAAAGACTAACCATCATATTTGCATTGAAGAGGCCAAGGTCATAGCTAGGATTAACCATTTCCATCATCGGAAGTTAAGAGAGGCTTTAGAAATCAAAAAACGACCCATAAATCTCAATAGAGATGATGGGTGGAATATTCTTAGTGGTCAATGAAAAATTTTATTTATTTATTTTTTATATTTTTTAATTTAATTTAATTTTATATTATTTATTTATTTATTTATTATCATTTTATTTTAATTTTTAATTTTTAATTTAAATTTAATTTAATTAATTAATTTTATTTTATATTTATTTATTTATTTTATATTTATTTTTTTTCTTTTTCTTGAGAAAGGAGAATACAATATTATAATATAATAAGTAATAAATAATTAAATAATAAGGGGTCAATAAAGAAATAAATAACAATAATAATAATAATTAATTAACTAAAATATAAAGGTTTATAAATATATTTTATTAAATAATTAAACTTTTAATCAATTAAATAAAACTAGCCGTTATAATTTTAATTTTATTTAATAATTAAGTAAATAATTAATTTAATTAAAATAGAACTAGCATTCTCAAAGTCAAACTAGCCGTTATCCTAACGACTAGTTTAGCCATTTCTGCATCTATTTAAACTCAATGTTCGGATCTGATCTCTCACCTAGTCCTGATGATGAACCACACTGGTTGGTTCGAAATGCGTCGACAATGTTCATTTTAATGTGATTATTACTGAAAAATTCTTCATAATTTTACGATGGATCACAGAAGCCAAAATTCTATAAATATTAAAACTTGATGCTGTGAATTTGGAGATTAATGTTGGGAGTTTGGAGATTAATGAGAAAAAAAATAGCATCAGATTAAGGGAATGAATCTGCCATGTCTCAAACTATTTCTTCTTGGGTGTTCCTTGTGGAGGATGCACATCACCACAAACCGGGAACATTGATCAAAATGGGCCTAGCCTTCCTTTACTTTGCAAGGGATGATTGTAGTTTTAAAAAAGAGAACATAAATGGACATCCATTCAGAATAATTCATGGGTTGTTAGTGGCAACTTTAGAGAGATCATGCAGTCTTCTGGCATGTTATAAAATAATCCATGGAGAAGCTTTTGAATTAAAAAAAAAGAAAAAAGAGGCAAAGGTCTCTTGCCCATGTCATCTATTTGTGAAGAGACCGAAAGAAAAAGAAAGCCAAAGGTAACAATTATTACACTCACTTTTAAGTGGTTATCAACAAGAATTTAAATAGATTATATGGTTAGATTACTCAAACCATAGATTGTATCTTTAGAGATTGTGTCATTACATTACTCTTTTATAACATTTTTACTCATTGTATTTTATAATTGGTTTAGAAGTTATAAGATATATATATATATATATATATATATATATATATATATATATATATATTGAACTTAAGAGAGATTAAATTCTTAAAAGTGTAAATTAGGATGGTTAATAATTAAAATATTATAATTATATTTTATTTAAATAAATATTAAAATAATTATTATGATTAACTGATATATATATATATATATATATATTTGTGTTTATATAAAAATATTGATATGTAAATTTTCATAATTAATTTATTTTTAGATATTTACACTATATTTTAATCAATATTAAAATATATTTCTATTAATAATATTTTTTTATCAATTTAAAGATTATGTAATTTTTTCATATTATTATATTAAATTATAAAAACTATCAATAATATAATAATATTTTGAATGAGAAAATTTTAATTAACTAATATTTAAAATAAATTTATATTTTGTAACTTTAATAATAATCAACATTATTATTAATTTAATTAATTAAATTTATATATAATATATTATACATAATCTAAATAAAACAAATAATAATAATTGTTTTATATTAGTTTTACATAATCTAAATAAAATAAAATAACAATAATTATGTTATATTGATTTTTATAGGAAAAAATAAATGAATGTGTTTTTATTTGACCTCAAACTTTTTAATGATGAAAAAATTATAATAATCATTTTTATTTACTGAGAATAGAGAAACTCATTTTATGAACTTAGTAACTATGGGAATGCTACTTGATATGACATTTCTTATGATAAAAACTAATGTAATGTTACTAGTAACTATGGTAATGCTACTTGATATGACATTTCTTATGAGAAAAACTAATGGAATATCACTTTATAGGATGATTGAAAAATTTGTAAGGTAAAAGAAAAGGCCAATGATAAAGAAAAGGACATTCACCCTGGAGCTGATTTTGGAAAGCACCCCATCACCGCGGCAAAATCATGAAGATTCAAGAACACATAATGAATATCAATCAATTACATTTGAGCTCTGAACCTTGATAGTTGAAAATAAAATTGATAATTTATTATTAAAAATGGGTTAGGTTCCATTACCTAAATGAGGTAGGCATGCAATCACTGTCACATCCATAACTTGGTGCAAGCATCATTATCATGCATGAGCTCTTTGTGCCAAGTGAAAGACACCTGCATATTAAAAAAAAAAATCACCATCTCACATTTTGGTCATTGCAGAAAAATTGGTTGAGCACCAAAGCATGAGGAAATCCAAACTCTAATTGTTGTTACGCAGTGAAGTTCATCTCTAGATACTCGAATACCCATTGTTATAGAGCCCTAAGACTTTGCTCGTGTGAGGTTGCAACTTCCAGTAATCGTTCAGGAGATGCATATGAATTCTATGTGAATTTCTCATATTGTATTTTAAAATACTAAATAGTGAACATTCTACATCTTGTGTTAGTTTTGAATTTTGAGTTCCAAAAACATTGACAATTCCCACTTTACTTTTATTTTATTCAATTGTGGGAGTGTCTGGCATTGCTGCATCTAATGAGAATGCTCAATCACAGAATCTAGTCAATCTGAGCTTACTTGCAAGGTCGACATTCATGTTGCTTACCATTGTATAGAGTAGATGCTTAATAGTTGGAAGATGTGATCTTCGAGATGTTGGCAACGACAAAATGATGATGAAACCTCCCACAATCACTAAAAAATTCAATCTTTATGGTATTTTTTCATTTTGAACCTTGATTATAGGTTGTTGATATTTTGAATTTAAAATTTTGAGTGTATGGTTTTTATTAGTTTCTAAAGGTATAAAAGAGATTATCGTCAATCTAGAATGATATATCCATTTACCATCAAATTTTGATTGGATCTAGTTATAAAAATTACACTGAAATTGGATCGAACCCACTTCATGTAATCAATGTTTTAACTTAGGAAAATCAAACTTTTATTTAAAATGGAACTGAGTTAAGTAAATTAAACCTACCTATTTCTACTAAAGATCTATTTAATTCATTATCTCCAAAGGCAAAGAAACATACTCTCACCTGAAACGATTTGTCTGTGCAAGCAGTGTTCCTTTTAGTGAATGCTTGTCACATTTTGTTGGGAGACCTGGTAATATTATTCTGTTATTTGTCTTTAGATTGTTCTTTAACCAAGAGTTTTTATAACGATCAGTTAGAGGAATACCATTCAAATAGAGTTTCCAAACAATGACCAACTTCTCATCGTACTTTCACCCATATAATTTTGGCACGATGTGACATATACAGCCGATTTCCATGAATTAATCACGACTATCCCTCGTGTTCATTTTGGAAATAAACTTGGTCACAACATGATGGTCATTGAAATTTCTTGACAACATGAAATAGTGATTTTGAATGATTAGTTGAAATAGACAGAACACATTTGCCATTTTCTCAGCATGGAAGCAAAGAATCTGTTCTTTTTACTCTTCGTCCAAATCACTCAGGATAATATTATATCAGAAATAATTCTGTTTTGAAAGAGCCTTTGCAACATTGCATGAATTGCTGAGACAAGGCCTAGAATGTGAAGCTTCATGTGCAATTAGAGATTGGTCATATTTTCTTGGTCAAGAAATGAAGAAATTGCTTGCAATTGAAATTGTTGGTTTGCTTTCTTGCGACACAATTGCTCTGATTTCAAAAAACCATAACTCTTCATAAGGTTAACAACAACAACTTATCATAAATTGTAACTCCTTATACATAGATTTGTTAGCTCATATTTGTTGGGTTTCACAAGAAAGAACCCTGCACTGGTATGCTTTTTGTTTTTGTTGTTTATGAAGAATAAACCAAGAGAGTTCCACAACATACCATACAATATGCTCATAGCATATTTGAAGCATATGGCTGAAAAATTATAGTGTTGGGTGGTATATGAAGAGTACCATAATGTTTATCCCCCAATTTCACTAAGAACAAATTGTATTCATTTGTAATGGACCTCATAAAATGAAATTATGTTTTCACTAAGAACAAATTGTATTAATTTGTAATGGACTTGATAAAATGACATTATGTTCTTTCTTAGATATACATAACACTAATTATTTCTTCTTCTTTTTTGACAGAAACGGTTATATTTTGTATTAAAATTTCCAGCAAATTGCCCATTTACAAAGACTCAATTTTTTGGGACAACTCACAAGCTTCCCCCATTACCAGTATCCACCCATCTTTAGTTCAGACAAAATGGATCTTCCTGGATTCTTTAAGCCATTTCGTCAACAAGATTTCCCCTAACTTAAAGACACAAACAAACTGATGGAGTAAAAGACAGTAAATCATAATTCACATCTATGGAATTAATTCCCAACTTGTCTTCTCATTCCAAACTAGAGTGCCTGCAGGGAGCCGGGCATCTCTATTTTCTTCCACATTTGCATCTTTATTGTTGTTCCGCAATACATGAAAGAAGCTGACCTTATGGAAGGAACTGGTAATCTTTTTAATCCTCGTCATCAACCTGAGGAGTCTAATATCCTTTGGGCTTGTATTCTCCACTAGCATTTTTATGATAGTTTGAGAGTCCCTTGTGATTGTTGCCTCTTTGATTTCGAGATGTTGTAGGATCTTGAGACCTTGTAATATAGCCAACCCTTCTGCTTGAGAATTGGTATCCTGGCCAAATCCCCAGGCAAATCTGTGCTCGATATGGCCCTCTATGTTCTTGATAACTCCTCCTGCCCCTGCATTTCCCGGATTTCCTTTTGCTACTCCGTCGAAGAAAATTGAGTAGCTGGCCAAAGTCTTGTTCCATATGTCAAAATCTGCTTCAGATATTATGATCTTCCAATCTTTTTTCTTTTCCTCGTTTAAAACTGGACGGGAGTAGTGTAATCCAAGCATTTCACCCCAGTCTAGTTCTTGAGAGGAGAGATTCTCATCTGATATAACTCCCACATTTTCATACATAAAATCTTTAAGAATGCTTTTGATCCTAGCTATGACAACCTGAGCATTGTGTGTTTTCCCCTGGAAAATTCTGCAATTTCTCTCCAACCAGATATTCCAGCATATTAGTTTTGGAAGAACAAGCCATCCAGCCTTGAACCAAGCATTGTTTGGAAGATGTCCAGGGAAAAGATTGGACCAGCTAGAAAACAAGTCGAAAATGGAGGAAGGAATCATCATTGCCTTAATCCACAGAATCAACACTTCTTTCCAAACCTCATTAGCAAATTTTCAACCCAACATAATGTGTTGTGCGTTCTCCTCACATGATAAGCAAAGTGGGTAGCGAGAAGGCCCGTGGAAGCCTTTCTTTCTAAGGTTGTCAGAAGTAAGGATATGGTTATGGAAAAGAAGCCAATTAAACAAATCAATTTTAGGGATCGATTTCACATTCCATAGCCCTTTCCAAAGCGTCGGACAAGGAAGGACATAAGGAATTGTGCAGATCTTTTTTTATCCTTGCGCCACCGTGTAAGCTCCATAATTCGACCCCCATCCACGCTGATTGTGCTTCACTGCACTGATCAGAGCCTTCCCTTTTATATTGTGGCACAGCTACTACCATGCACACTCGAGCTCTATGGGCAGCTCTAGTATTTTCCATCCCATCCAAACATTCTCCTTCCACTGGGAGATGCTCCACAGTGAGCTCAGACCTGCGCTGTTCATCCAAGTTCGTAGCTCCTTTAACTCATGACATCCTTAAGAGGCACAAAATTCATTACTTTGTCCTCCCATATGTCAATGGACTTCCCATTCCCCGATATCCAATATAAATTGTCCTGTATGAGAGAGTGAGCTTGCATGCACAGCTTAAAAATCTGAGACCCATTTTTGGCAAGAGAAGGCCTATCTAGGCTTCTCTTCCTTTGGCCTGTAAAGTATTTCTTCCAGAAGACCTGTTGAGCCCATCTAGCCTTAGGGGAAACTTGCTTCCAAAGAATTTTAGCCCCCAAAGCTAAGTTCTGCCTTCTTAAATCTTTGAAATTCAGTCCACCTTCCAAGAAAGGTTTGATGACTTTATCCCAATTAACGAGCGACATTCTGTTCCTGTTTTGCTTTCCACCTTTCCAAAAGAAACTTCTTATACAGATTTCCATTTTTTTTAGGACTTCAAGAGGAGCAAGCATAAGCGAGGCTTGAAAAATAGGGAGGTTGATCAAGATTGATTTTATAAGCACAGTTTTCCCTGCCAGATTAAGCCAAGATAAGCCCCAAGCTTCCATTTTGGATTTGAACTTGTCAAGAAGATGGATCCAATCCTTGCCCAGAGGATTTTTCTGAAAAATCGGTAGTCCAAGATAATTGAAAGAGTTCCATATAATAGATCCGGCAAATCCCCAACTTCTGGAAATTGCATTCATCTCACATTGGGTCACATTCCATCCAAAAATGTGATATTTCCCTGTATTCAGACTGCAGCCAGAGGCATCACATAAATCATCCACAACCAATTTAAATTTATTGGCGGTATGAACAGTAGCAGCCCCCATAAGAAGCGAGTCATCAGCAAAGAGGGCATGATTTATCGCTTTGATCCCTCTTGCAATTTGGATTCCCATTATGTCCTGATCAAGCCTTCTTTTTTCCAGTATAAAACTTAAAGCCGAGGCATGGAGAACAAACAACAATGGAGAGAGAAGGCAGCCTTGCCTCAGCCTTCTCGATGCTTTAAAAAAGGCCGCAGCTCTTCCATTTACCATCAGGGCAATCCAAGGCTCAGAGATACAGGCTTTGATCCACCTAATAAAACCGGATCCAAAGCCAAATTTTTCCAGAACTTTATAGAGAAAGGAATGCCTAACATTGTCAAATGCATTTGCAAAGTCAAGCTTTACTATCATACCATTTTATCTCCTCTTTAGACTTGAGTGAACCGCCTCCTGGACAAGAATAATGTTGTCCGCTATTTGTCTTCCTTGAATAAATCCCCCTTGGTTCTCCGGAATGATATCAGGAAGGATCCTCTTCAATATGCTAGCAATCACCTTAGTGATGATTTTATACCCAATATTACATAAAGAGATAGGTCGAAACCTACTAAAATAATTAGCCCCCTTTTCTTTGGGAATGAGAGCTAAGAAGGCTGAGTTTGTGCTACCCCCAATCTTCTTACAGTCTTGGGATTTCAGAACCATTCTATGAAGGTATTTTTTAATAATCTGCCAACAAACTTGACAAAATTTTGCCGTGAACCTGTCTGGGCTTGGGGCTTTATCCAGGTTCATGGAAAACAAGGCCTCCTTTATCTCCTTCCTGGTAACCTTAGCTTCTAGGATCTGATTCATTCTAACAAAAATTTTGAGCGGGATCTCTTCTAACATTCTATCACTATGCCCTTGCTCCTCGCCTTCACTGAAAAGGTTTTGGAAGTGAGTGAATGCAGCCTTATTGATGCTGGGAAAGTCTCCATAAGATTGGTTTCCATCATTAATTTCAGTGATAGAGTTGAACCCTCTCCTAGCTTGGGCTTGCTTGGGGAAGTAAGTTGTATTTCTGTCTCCAGATTTCACCCAGAGGCTTCTGAAATTTTGCCTCCAATATTCCTCTTCCTGTCTGCAAGCAATATGGAACTTGTGCTGTAGATCTTCCTCAATACTTAGGGACTCCCTTTCTATATCTGCTTCTTCCATCAGGATTTGATGGGATTCGAGGGCTGCTTGGGCTTTCTTCCTTTCTTCTGCTGGATTGGGAATGTTTTTGGCCCAGTCCTTTAACTCGATTTTTACCCTTCTCAGCTTCTCCTCCCAAACAAAAAAAGGGGAACCCGTGACAGGTCTTATCCAAATTTTCGAAACCCTCTCCATGAAGTCCTTTTGGTTTATCCATAGAGGACAAAAACGAAAGGGGATAGGGCCAAGATTTGACTGGGAAGATAAGGACAACATTATCGGTTTATGATCCAAAGTACTACTAGAAAGAATATGCATCTTGGCATCTAGACCCAAAAGCAAATAGGAACTTTGAATAAGAAACCTATCAAGCCTAGCGGAAATATGCCCAGGGCCAACCCTTTTATTTTACCAAGTGAACTTATCATGGCATGGCTTGAGGTCGATCAAATCCCATTCATGGATAAGGTCCTCCACCCATTCCCAGGCCGGATCCCTCACAATGCATCCTCCACGCTTTTCTTCATGACTTAGAGTAATGTTAAGATCTCCAGCAATAAGAATAATTTCCAGATCCTCTTCTTCTGCCATGTTTCTCAGGGACTCCCAGCAGGTTTCTTTTTCCTTGCTACTAGCTGGAATGTACACATTGAAGAGACTAAAAGTCTCCATTGATTCTTGGTGTTGAAGTTTTGTAAATAGCCAGTGAGCATGTTCCTTTTTTCTGTCAACCTGAACTTGGAGGAGTTCCAGAGAGTGCCCAAGCCTCCCGAGGCTCCTTTGGCCGAGACAGCCAAAGTCCCTCCCTTGTTCCAAAATTTCTTGTTCCTTTGAAGGAACTCATTTTCCTCCAATTTAGTCTCCTGGACAAGCATTATGTCTGGGTTTTCTGCCATGCTTAGGTTCCTCGTGGCTTCTTCTTCTTTATTCTTGCTCCCCAAACCTATGCAATTCCAGGAGATCACCTTCATTATTTATTTTTGTGAGAGTGTGGGCCACCCTTGGGGCCCTGTCCTTGATTTCTTGCCACCTTTGTATTTTTGCCCAAAATTTTTTCCAGTGTAGGTTGGCTTCCTTGAACTTTATCTTTGTACGTTTCTTTGTCTTTTTTTTCCTTGGAGGACATTCTTCCTCTTGCCGACCTTCTTACCGAGGACTGAGAGTATCCTATCTCTCCTTCCTCTTCAGATTCTTCCGAACCTTGACTGTCCACCTCGCTCTCAATGTGCTTGTCTTGAGGTTTTTCTGTTTCTCCATCCCCTTGTCTTGCTACATTTGCCGCTTCAGTCTCATTATCTTCTTTGTCTTCCAACCTTACTGTCTCCACTGCTGCCTTCTGAGACGGGTCCTTTTCATGTATTTCTTGTGTTTCGGTTCCAAGAGGCCCAAACATGTTCCCCGAATCATTCATAGGAAGGGTTTGCTGAGAATCACTAATGCCTTTAGGTTGTTTCCCTTTGCTCTTATCTTGATTTGTCGGCTTAGAAATCTTAGGGTTTGCTTTGGATTTCTTGACCTGCTTCCAGCCTTCTTCTTTATCCTTCTCCTCCTCGCTCTTCTTTGGAAAGTTTATGGCGAAATGCCCGTATTCGTGACACCCTCGGCATTTGAAAGGAAGTTGTTCGTAGTCCAGTTTTTGGATATGAGACCAGCTTCCAAATTTAATTTTTATGGCTTTCGGCATCCCAACTTCCAGATCCACCTCCACACAGATGCGAGCATAGTCATATTGATCCTTATTGTTTGCTCTGTCGATTAATTTGCCCAAGGAGTCCCCTATGTGTTGAAGATTGCAACAAGAAACAATGAAGGAGGCATCCTGAAACATCATTCCCGATCCTAGTTGGAAAGTGATCACCTAAACTAAGTGGGGCCCACACAGGTGATTTCTGTCGCAAAGTCTATTTTTAGATTATGTCTATTTTTAGACATGTCGATCATATTCTATGAGTTGCAGGATGCTATTTGTGGATGGTTGGTCAAGTTGGAAAAATAGATGGACTTCTATTTTTAGACACATTGGGCATAATCTATTTTTAGATTGCCAGTCTAAAAATAGTTATGTTGAATATTATTAGCTCTTAATAATATGCCTATGAATATTGCGTGAGCAAGGCTGGGGCAATTGGAGTTCATCCAGAGCCATTCTTCAGCAAGGATTGCGTAGTAGAGGCAGGCTAAAGGCTGGCAAAGATCGGTGCATGGATTTTCAAGATCAGGGGTTGATTAGTGTGTAGCGATTGGATTGTACTGAGAGATTGTGATAAGATTTGTATGACGATTTTACATGATCTCTATGACATATATTATATACAGATAGTTGGGGTTTTTAGCTTCAGGCTTTCCCATGAAAACAACTGTGTTAATGTGTGTGAATTTTTATGGTTTCATGTGTGCATTGCAATTGTGTTTATTTCCGCATGTGATGATCAATGGTGGAATAGATTCTGTATTGTGCATGAAGTTAAAATAGTGTGTGACCAGGAGAATCTTGGACATATGCATGCGTAGTGCATATAATTTCTACATGGTATTAGAGCGTTGATCATTGGAGCAGATTGCAATTATTGAAGCGGTTGAGTTTTGTGCTGGTGGAATTTGAATTTGCTGCAGTGTTTTCTTAGTGTCGAAGTTGAGCATTCATTGAAATGTCTTTCAATGGATTGCGATTGGAGTATGCCCTTGAGGGCAGCTCGAATTATATTGCATGGAAGGACAGGATGGAGGCGGTGTTGGAGGATAATGGGTTGAAGGAGTTCATAGATGCTAATATTCCTAAAACGGGTTCTAGCGATGCAGCCACACTTGACGCATGGCAAAAGAAGGTGGCAAGGTGTCGAAGGATTATGTTGGAAGGTGTGAAGGATCACTTTGTGTCCAGCCTTCGTAGTAAAGCCACTCCATTCTTGATGTGGAAGGCTTTGACAGAATTGTTCCAAAGCAGAAGTGACCAGAGGAAGTTGGCACTTAAAGACAAGCTCAGGAAAATATAAATGGAGAAGAATGAAACTATTCTGGTATACTTGAAAAAGTTTGTCCACTGCAGGGATGAGCTTGGGAGTGTAGGAGTTAGTGTGGATGAAGAAGACTTGGTGAGCTTGGCTCTCCTTGGGCTCCCGAAGAGTTGGCATAACTACGAGGACTCTGTCAATGGACGAGAGAAACTGCCAGGATGGGAGCGAATTTGGTCGGATCTTGTGCAGGAGGAGATAAGGCGGAGTACCAAGGATGGCTCTTCATCAAAGAATGATGATGAAGAGGATTGCGCTTTGGCTACCAAATCAAGGAAAGGGAAGGGAAAGAAAAATCCTTCTCAATCCGGTGCGGATGGAAAAGAGCGTGACATGTCCAAAGTGAAGTGTTTTCACTGTCACGAACATGGGCATTTCGCCACGCATTGTCCACAGAAGAAGAAGAACAAGCAGGTTGTTGGAGCTGCAGCTGGTGAGGATCTTGCCTCGCAATTTGAGCTGGACTTTTCATTGATCGCATGCATGGTGTCTAGTGCATTGGGATCGGGGTGGTATTTTGATAGTGGCGCTTCCTTTCACATGATAGGAGATGTGAATATTTTCAGTGACTTGGTGGAGAAATATCTCTAGTTGCATGTTGAGTTGGGCGAAAATGGACGATACAATGTGACCGACATTGGTACCATTACCTTTCAGAGGGAGTCAAGTAAACTCATTCTTTTACAAGATGTAGTGCATGTTCCAGGTTTAAAGAAGAATTTAATCTCAGTCGCAATGTTAGAGGATAAAGGGTATGATGTTGTCTTTAGTGAAGGAAATTTTTTCCTACGGTACAAAGCAACAGGACAAGTCAAGAAGGTTGGGATTCGAGTCAAGAATCTCTACAGACTTGAAGTAGATGGGATTTCTACGGAGCTTCCTATTGTTGGGAAGTGCAAGAAAGACATGCAATTAATGCTTGAGAGGGAGCAAGTTTTGCATGCATGTAAGAGTGAACCTCGGGATGTGGAGCAGCCACAAGATGAGGATCATGGAGTGGGAGCAACCACTCATGCAAAGAAATTTCATGCTAGATGGGCAGAGGGAGTGCATGCAGCTATACCACCAGGTGAGAAGTGGGGCGACATGCATGAGTAATCCCAAGAGGAGATTTCTGGGCAGGATTCATGGAGATGGTGTGGATCTCATGAATTGAACCTGGCTACGAGGTACCCATAGAGAAGCAGTAGCATGATCAGTTGGATTGATGCAGGCAGATCAAAGTGACAGTGTCAGATACTGGAGCGCGGTTCAGAGTTGACAACAAGTGCAAAGTGCATGGGTGCAGAGTTCAACAGTGCAGTGGTTCCCGAAGACATGTGCAGTAGCTAAGCAAAATTCGAAGACTTTGATGATAGATGCATCAGATTGATTGAGTTGTTTGGAGCCTATTCAGTTTCGGAAGAGTTGCAGAGCAGATGCATGGCGCTTGCAAAGGTTGCAGGGTGAATGCATGGAGTTGCATGGAGTTGCATGTCGCATGCAAAGACAGTCCTTTCTTGTTGAGAGGGAGTGTTGAAGATTGCAACAAGAAACAATGAAGGAGGCATCCTGAAACATCATTCCTGATCCTAGTTGGAAAGTGATCACCTAAACTAGGTGGGACCCACACAGGTGATTTTTGTCGCAAAGTCTATTTTTAGACTATGTCTATTTTTAGACATGTCGATCATATTCTATGAGTTGCAGGATGCTATTTGTGGATGGTTGGTCAAGTTGGAAAAATAAATGGACTTCTATTTTTAGACATATTGGGCGGAATCTATTTTTAGATTGCCAGTCTAAAAATAGATATGTCGAATATTATTAGCTCTTAATAATATTTGGACTCTAAACAATATCTTATTCTCTTGGAGCACTTCAGTTAAGTGCACAGATGTGGCACAGGAGCTGAAAAAAGGAATTACGCTATTCCTGAGGGTTAAGTGGAGCTATTGCATGGATACTTCAGTTAGAACTCATGTGACAGAGTTTGGTGGAGTTATACTGTTTACTTAGTTAGGTGATTGTGTTAGGTTTAACTCGATTGAACACGGTTGAGCTAGTTGTGTCTAGTCTAGCGGTTGATACTAGTGAGAGTGGTGTGAATTAATTAATAATTAATTCACTAAATAATAACTCATTAATCAACTGAAGAATACATCAGTTAACTACAGTGCATGGACAGTTTCAGTGGAGACCAGTGAAGAGGCAGGTGAAAGAGCAAGTGTGACTATTAGTTGTGACCATAGTGTTGCATGAGTTTGCACCACACATTGATGGAGATGCCTATGAAGATTGCGTGAGAAAGGCTGGGGCAGTTGGAGTTCATCCAGAGCCATTCTTCAGCAGGGATTGCGCAGTAGAGGCAGGGTAAAGGCTGGCAAAGATCGGTGCATGGATTTGCAAGATCAGGGGCTGATTAGTGTGTAGCGATTGGATTGTACTGAGAGCTTGTGATAAGATTTGTATGAGGATTGTTACATGATCTCTATGACATACATTATATACAGATAGTTGGGGTTTTTAGCTTCAGGCTTTCCCGTGAAAACAACTGTGTTAATGTGTGTGGTTTTTTATGGTTTCATGTGTGCATTGCAATTGTGTTTATTTCCGCATGTGATGATCAATGGTGGAATAGATTCTGTATTGTGCATGAAGTTAAAATAGTGTGTGATAAGGAGAATCTTGGACATATGAATGCGTAGTGCATATAATTTCTACACTATGTGTTTAAGGGAGGTCCAGTTCCAGTAGTGGATTGGGAGATTGGGCAATTTGACCCAAACAGGGACAGCTGAGGGAATGTCCTCTGTTGGGTCGAAATACGGAGTCCACTTGTTCAGATACAGCCCTTGCGGTCCCATAAAATAAGGCCCATTTCTAAAGATCAGTTCCTTATCCTCTTTAGAGGAGAACTTGAACAAAAAATAGCCTCTACCCAGGAAATAGGAAGTAACATTTTGGCTTATCAGGGGTTTCCAGTTCTTAATCACCCAGGCTTCCGTGGCTTTGGGGGAAGGCCACAAGCCAGTGAACTGACCAACAAGCGCACGTTCCGTCATGATCAGGGCAACCTGAATAGGGTCGTCTGGCGGAAGAGCGACCTCTGGCAATTCTTCAAGTCGTTTGACAAACTTCGAGTTTGCAGCCTTCTTCTTCTTGGGAAGAGAAGCAATGAGAGAGCAGAAAGCTTCTGCTTCTAGAGACATCGGAGGGGGAGGAGGCGGGGGAGCCTTAGTCGAGGCCAGCTCCTCCATGGCTGCGGCAGCCCAATCAAGCTCAGTGTAAGGGCAGCATAGCAGTGCTGGAAAAGTGATTATAACACTAATTATTTCTTGCTTGATTATGAAAAACTAAAATACAAGTTTTTCAATTTAAAAATTTTATCGACCTCTCTTTGCACCTTTTGAAGCAATTGTTAGTTATGATAAATACCATAAAGTTAAGTCAGCGACATTTAAATCGCAATTGCATTCCATCCACACGATAACACAAGTTTGCAGCGTCTTTAGAATTCATAAATGAATTAATTACCATGGAAATTATAATATTTAAGATATGCTAAAAAGAAGGACTTACCATTTTTTAATAAAATAAAAAATTTAGTTATACTTATTAATACAACTAAATGTATTTCTAATTCCAAAATACAAAGAGATTTTCTAATAAAGAAATATAATATTAGTTTAAAAAATATTATAAATACTTTTAAGAGACCATTTAATGGTATATTCAATTTTTTTATTAACATATTTGAGATAATATAGGAAGAATTAGTGTACTTAACTCTTTTATTATTCAATAGACGTGAGATGACCTTAGAAATTACTCATAAAAGTTTTTTTTTAATATATTTTGGTCATTTGAAGAAGAAAAGTGAATGCTTGACTAAGCGTAAAATTAATTATATTAATAAAAAGGGCGTTACTTTTATAAATATCCAACACAAGGATTATAGTATTTGGAGGCTTATATTGGATTTTATTAATTGATTCATTTATCAGAAGAGTTGGGTATTATCTCTTATTTATTGCTATATGAGTTTTTAAAGTTAATTAAGTAAAACGTATTATATTAAAGAGATGTATTTAATATTATATTAGTTTAGATTTATTTTAATTTTGGATTTATTAAAGAAATGATCAAATTTTTTAATATGTAAATCTCTAGATTAAAAAGAAATTTAATTTCCTTAAATGGTTGATATATCTGGAGTTAAGATGGATATAGACTAGTTTAATTTCCTCCCTTTAAATAGGTTATATTCCACATAAATACTATGAGTCATTTTTATTTTTATTTTGAGTAAGCTAAAATGTTTACATTACATTATTTTTTAATGTAATTTGACTCAATTAAAATGTTAAACATTACATTATAATATCTCAACCACATTGAATTGCGCAATCAAATCCAACTTAATAATCATCTTTAATTTTTAATTTTTATAAATAACATTTACAAGTATAAAATGTAAAATTGATCGAGTCCCAATAGTGTAGTGCAATGCAACCTGTTGAGAAAAAGTTTCGTTAACAAAGTAGCATGTGCTCCTCACCAAACTACTAAAGGTATAAAATGTAAGATTGAAAACTACAATTTTATTGTAAAATTGTAAATTTAAATATAATAAGTGGATTTCTATAAATTTATTTTTATGACAATATTCGTGTATAGGAACGCTTCGTGTATAGGGTCACCACAAGTCTTTCCCATTGGAAATCCTCGTCCCCATAGTTTCATGGATACTTCACAAAAGTAACTCTTCCATGTGCCTTTTGCTTCTTCTTCTTCTTTTTTCACAAACCTTATTTGTCACTTGTGTACATGCACTTCACGCCCGTCGTTTTATCATGTTGACATTATATCACGAGAATAAGGGAGTAGCTTATTTTTATTATATATTAAAAGTAATACACCTTACTTGATCTTCTTCTTAGAAGTTATCTTCCACTCGTTAAGAGTATGGTTATGATTAGATAACTAATGCACATGAATAGAATAGTAATATGAAAGATGAGATGCTTCTCGACGTTGTTTCAAATTTTAGAGATGGCATAAAGATGTCAATTTTAGGCTAAACTATTGGATGGCAGAAGAGGAGAATGCTCTACTAAATGGTACTTCGCTTGTTTAATCTAATAATAATTTTTAATGCTTATTTTTTGTAATTAACATTTACGAGTATATATTATAAGATTGAAAATTACAACTTGATTATAAATTGTAGGTTTGAATGTAATGTTTTGCATTTCTGTAAATGTATTTTCATAATAATATTTGTCTCTATAGTCACCACAAGCCTTCCCTCTTGAAAATCCATGTCCCCCAAAGCTTTAAAAGGACTTCACAAAATTAATTTTATCATTTTAGTATTACATCATGAAAAGGAATGAGTGACAAGGACTTCACAAAATTAATTTTATCGTTTTAGTATTACATCATGAAAAGGAAGGAGCGTAAAACATCTATGGATGGTTGTTTTAGAGAGAGTGTGTGTGTGTGTTTGGCTATGATCAAGTGCTTAATGCACAAGCACATGATAACTGACATGAAAGACAAGATGCTTCCTAGCATTGTCTTAAATTCCACTCAAAGTCACTTAAGGCTTAAAAAAGGGGTGGCATAAAGATTTTATTTTTTGGAAAGAGAGAGAGAGAGAGAAATATCTTATCCAATCCTCCTCTTAAAAGTTAGTCTTCCACCCATTGAGAGTTTGGCTATGATAAAGTACTTAATGCACAAGCACAAGATAACTCACATGAAAGGCGAGATGCTTCTTAGAATTGTCTTAAATTTCAGTCAAAGTTACTTGAGGCTTAAAAAAGGGGTGGCATAAAGATATTATTTTTTGGAGAGAGAGAGAGAGAGAGCTTATCCAATCCTCCACTTAGAAGTTAGTATGCCACCCATTGAAATTTTAGTTATGATCAAGTATTTAATGCACAAGCACAAGATAACTCACACGAAATACAAGGTAATTCCTAACATTGTCTTAAATTCCAGTCGACGCTTAAAAAAAGGGTGGCATAAACATGTTTTTTTTGGAGAGAGAGAGAGAGACATTATCCAATCATCCTCTTAGAATTTGGTATGCCACATGTTAGTGTCTGCCAGTCCTACCAGTCACTAGTGATCAAATGTGCTCTTACAAGGTTTTGTCAGGGGCTTAGGTCAAATTTTTATGGTTTCAGTAGGTCTTCAAATAAAAATTTGGTCAGTGGCTAGTTTGTCTGGGTGTGTCTAGTTGTGCCACTACTCCTTTCAGTCCATGTTTTGGTCTTGCCATCATTCATTTTGATGAGTCATCACTGAAATGTCTTCATCACCATCTCAGTCACATCACCATGGTCATCATTCAACTCATTTCATGTAGTGTCATCATTAGGTCTTAGGGTCAAAATCATAAAAATCAGTGATTTCACCATTAAATTCAACAATGAAGGAGTAGTAATAGTAAAAAATGTTCAATAAAGGTTTCAAAAGTGTAATTTCATTTTAATCATGATGTAATATGTCTCATAAGGTTCTAAAGTTGCAATTTCAAATCACAATGTAAAAAGGACATGGTGGGGCCACTTAACCACCAAAGGAGAAAATCGATTTCCAAAGCTATAAAAGACCAAAGCAGGTTTTCATTTGATCATTTCATCTTCAAGAAACCTCTCTCCACCAAGAAAGCTTACTCTTACCCTCAGAGCAACCATTACTTGCCACCAAAATGCTCATCTCTCCTCCACGTTGCGCTTGTGCTACGCAATTGCTGCGCTTTTGCCAAAGTTGTCGCGCTTTCTTCAAGGGAGCCAAATAATCATTTCAGAGGAATACTTCAGCAACTATAGGTTCCAGTGTATTAGATACAAGTAAGTTGGATTCTAAATTACCTCTTTTGGCTTCATTTTGTGATTAGAAGGATCAATTCCCTTCCTAGGGTGTTGGTTGTATTTTCTTGTTTTCATTATCTTAATGACAAATTGTTAAGTAAAACCCCAAGTATGAAGCTCAATCACCTCCCTCCACTTGTTATACACCTTCCTAATCACTTTCCCCAACCCCTACCCCTCATTTTCCCTATTTTCCTACAAACCCTAGCCTAGACTAGACTTTCCTAGGCTAGGACTATTTTTTCCCCCTTTTGACACCCTTCCCCTTACTCATTCCATAAAATTTCACCTTTCCCTACTCCCTAACATCTATCCCTACCCCCCTAAATTTTCCCCAAAATTTAGGAGACCCATAACCCCTTCATCTCCCTTCATTTCTCAAAACTGCCCAAATCCCCTGTTTTCCCTCACTAAACCCTAATCCCCCTTCCCATTGAGCTAGGGTTGCAATGGATTCTGAAACCACTTAGCTAAAGAGGCACAAGGGAGGTGAGATCAGGAGGTATGAGCCCACTTTAGCACATGAGATTGTGTCTTCACCCTTCCTCAAGAAATCATTTCAAGATGTTGGTTACCTTGCCTTTTGCCAAAATGTTGAGGAATTAGGTTTTCATGACAGACTTACCAACACTTTTTCCACCAGATTGAGAAGAGATAAGGTGACTATTGCAGGGGTGGTGTTGATCACTCTTTCAATAGAGACCATTTCTACAGCTACAGGGATTCAAAACAGTGGAGAAAATTAGTTCAAGAGTAGAGACCTTGACCTTGAAAGCTATAAAATGTACTTGAAACCTGCATATAAAGTAGCTCCAACACACATCTTTCCATTTAGAAAGTTGCTCGACAATTATGCCCCTCTCATTGAATTTATCATGAGATATTTTACATGTGAGGGCAGGTACTCAAGGTTATATCAATATCATATGAGACTCTTGATGCATTTCATCGGTGTAAAAGCCCTAAATTTGCCTCACTACCTTTAGAAAAGCATGGTAAAAATGGCAGAGAAGGTACAGATATTGGGAGAAAATCATCATGCTAGTTTATTTCACCATGGCTTGGTGAAAATCCTAGTTTTCCATCAGTTAGCACAGATCAATTTTTCATGGGATGGATTTATATATCAACTTCTCTTCGATCTTCTCCAGCTTAGTCTAGTAGTCACTCTACACCTTTGAAATCACCAGCAAATCAAGAAGTTGCTTACACAAGAATACCTACCACAAGAACTCCTAGGGTAGATGTGACTCATACCTATGTTAGAGGTAAGAGTCTTGCGTTTCTGCTAGACATTGTTGAAAGGGCCAAGCCTACATCAGGTGAGCAAGAAACATCATCACATCACGAGGCATCATTGCAGGACGAGGAAAAATTCCATCATGACACTGTGTTGTGACCAGCAACAACCCCCCTTTTATTTAATATTAGTAATAATGCTAAATAAATGGGGACCCTTAGTTAAAAAATCCAAAAAATCAATTAGGATTTGTTTTCCTTTTTAAATAAAACTTTCTATCATAAACTTAGAGAAATCCCTTAGAAAGAACATTAAGAAACACTTAAGTTTATGATAGATTACAATAAAATTGTTCTTTAAACAAAATAGCGCATCCATCACAAAATGGTATATATCTTTTATAAAACTGAAAATGAGATTTTGCGCTTTTGCGATAATGCGATCCCAAAAAGCCTATACAATAAACATATTGGTCGCAGATCGCATAGCGCAGAAAACAGAAATGATAAACGAATACCTTTTGCGCTATTTACAATTTTGCGCTTTTGCGATTTTGCGATGTGCGCTTTTGCGCTATTTCGCAATTTGCGCTATTTTTAAAATTGCGATGATTTCATTTTGCGATATTGCGATATTGTGCAGCAAATCGCAGATCGCAATGTCTCAGATTCATAAAAGCGCGTTGTTCAAAGACAATCTTCCCATATATCAAATCTGTTATGCGCTTTAATGATTGGATTAAATGATTGGATTGACAATTAATGGTAAATGAGATTTTGTTTTGATTGAAAGTCGTTTCATGATTAAAATATTATATTTCATCCGCCTTCGCATTTAAAACAGTCTCATCACCTTTCTCATGCCATTACTCTCATTTAACTCGTAAAACGCAGGCATGAAGGAGCAAACGTCTATACAAAGCTTTCACTAAACACTATGGGTAAGAAAGAGAAGAGCTCGAATTCTGAAAACAGAGAAATGGCTTCACTGTATGCAGACACCGCTTGCAATAAGGATGCCGGTATATCCACTTGGGAAGGAATGTATAATTTGTTAGAAGAAGAAAATCCTGTGGTGATGAAAGTTGCGGCTACAGCAGGTTCTAGTAATACATCTGAAACAACCCTCAAAGAACTAGCTTGTTCATTTCTGCATAGGATAGCGGCAAGGCCAAGGATTCTCACCAAGATACCACATGTGAAACTATCGCGACAAAGACCGATATTTCGAGCGTACAATTCAAAACCTGCCTCATTAGCTAATTCCAGTCATTCATCACCGAAGATTTGAAGCCGATGTATCGCCTGCCGAGCCCTGTGCTTACATATAATAAGCAATTCATGCAAGATTTTGCCATGAAACATGCGAATTTGTCGAAATGCACAGGAGGGACTAAAAGAGATGAACTATCAAGAAAATAAACACGGACGTACGTACTAAAAGAATGTTTTAGACGCCGTTCACAAAGTTCAATATCCAAGTGGGAAATTCGACACAGCTTTCTACCACAAGATAAGGTATGTGAGTTTTCCAAATTATCCCCCAAGAGCTTTTAGAAGTGATCGAAAAAGTCGTTGGAGATCGTGAGCTCTCGTGGAAACATAAAGTTCTTATTAAAGAAAAGTCGAGAGTTGAAAAGACCGGAACAATCGTAAAGCAAAAATGAAGAAACATTGACCAAAATCAAAGCACTTAATGCCGAGAAAGAAAGATGTGGAGCGTTGTTCTAAGAAAGAGAAAAATTACTGCGAAAGAGCGAATCTATAAAGAAGAAACTACCTTGGCTGAAGTACTATAAAAAAGAAACAAAAGGAAAAAGAAGAAAATGGCAAAGTGAAGTTGAGATGAAATTGCGAAATAAATAACGGAGAAAAAAGCTCAAATAGAGGAGAATGCACAAATCAGAAGGGCAGAGAAGGCAGCAGAGGAGGCGGATACAACAGCAAACACTCTTACGGATTATGTAAATGATAATTTACACAAAGCTAATTTGATTTCAGAAACTGTTCCAGGATATCTCCCACAGGCACATCAACTACAAACAGAATGGATGCAAAAGGCAGAAGAAATAGCAAAATCAATCCAAGGGCTGACAAGATTAAACTGGGACTCTTACTAGACATACTTAGCGAAGCCACACAGTTGGCACAGTGCGCTTAATTGCATCATCAATTCTACTGAGAAGATTGGGCCTACACTAGCCGACTCTGTCTTTTCAGAACAGTTGAATTCTGAAGTCGGTCAACCACATCTTCTCAAAACAATGCTAGATGCCTGCAAGTTTAAAGATCATGTTCATAAATAGTTAGTTAATAGTCTTTATTTTTAGATTTAGTTTTAATTTTACTATATTTTAGCCTAGGAAAAGGATGGTCATTAAACTGAATCCTTAATTTTTTGTAATAGACTATTTTTAGATTTAGCTAAGTAGTATTTAAACCCTTCTCATGCATTTAGAGAGGGGTCCTGGATTTTAATATTTTTGACTTGGAGATTACATTTATGTACTCCATTGTCTTATATATTTTGAAAGGATCACATCCGGTGATTTTTATGCGGAATTATCTTTGAAGTGTTGCATTTCGTACCTTGGAATTTGATTTTGCATCGCAGTTAACATTAAACAGGCACGTATTCATTTGAAAGTCTTCAAGATGAATAAGGTATTTCTATCTGTTCACTGTTGATTTATTTTGTCTTATGATATTCGCTTTAAAATTTGCTATCATTTATATATATTTGATTTTCACAACGTTCCTTTTTATATATCATTTCTGAGTATAATTGAAACGTCATCTTTCGTTAAGTATATATAGATGGTATACAATGATGAATGCAATATGTTAATACAACTCTGTTTAATTTCTTAAACAGAGTTATCTTTATTTGTTTCTGCACATTTCAATTTATATAATAATACATTTTTATGGTTACTGTTAAATTGGAACAATCTTAAGTTGTATTCACATATAATTACCTGGGTTAGTGTTAGAATTTCTTTATCAGTATTTAGTTTAAATTAAATAGTTTTATTTCAGTCAATTTAGTCTCATATTCACCCATCCAAATCAACCCATCACCAACCCATTTAGTTATAAGGAAACTGGTCCTTTAAATCCAGTCGGAGCCACCATACCAAACGGAAAAGGAGCTGTCCGAAGGTCCCGACCGGGTGGTTTTCCCCAATGTTTGAAGCAGAGATTTTCTAGGCTTCAACATTTTTGGCGCTAGAAGGAGGGCATGAGCTATGAATGGAAAGTAAATCTTTACCCACAAGCCATTCTGAGAGCAAATCACCCTCATCAACTTCTTCAATTTCTTCTGAAATACAAAATCCTATAGAAGAAATTGCGAAGAATATTCATACACCCACTACCAAAATCTCAAAATTTTCAGACAATCAAAATCCTGAGTCTCCTGAAGTTCAAGATTTAATTCATAAATTGAAAGGATTCTCATTATCTCTAGAAGAGTCTGAAATATCTGAAGGTAGTGTAACCTCAAATTTTGTTTCTTCGAAACCTCTTACTAGGCTTCAAAGTGAAAAACTTGGTATTTCTCCGAAAGAATTCCCTTTACCTAGTAGAGTCAAGACAAGAAAAACTCAATCGAAATCAGTAAGTGATATAAGTTCAACATCTAATATTCAATTACCTGTTTCCTAAATCCCAACTCAACAAAGTACAGTTGTTTCATCATCATCTCCTCAATCATCATCTGCTCAATCATCATCAATCTCAACATCATCTATTCCAACAACATCTATTCAAACACCACCAGTTTCTACTACTCCTCCAATAGTTGTTCCAATAATGGCTAGACCATGGGCTACTCCAGGGGTAGTCAACATGGCTGCACCTTTACATGATTTACTAGACAATCCTGGAAAATGGCTTCCAAAATTTAGTCCAGATCTTAACATTCAAGCTGAAGAACATATTAATAACTTTATGCTGGCTATAAATTTGAATGGAGTCACACATGAAGATGTTGTAGTCAGACTATTCCCTTATACTCTTCAAGGAGCAGCAAGATCATGGTACTTTTCATTACCTTCGGGATCCATAACAAGTTGGGCTATTTTTGCAGATCATTTTTTAACCAAATTTGGAGATGACAGAGCAATAGCTACTTTAATCAACGATCTCTCAAATTTGAAAGCAGAACCCAAGGAACCCATTAAAGAATTCAACGCTAGATTCAACAAACTTTTGAACAAAATTTACACAGATTCAAGGCCTAGTGAACAAGTCAGAAGTGAATGGTACATAACTGCCTTACCCTGAAACATAGTAATTTTTGTAGACAGAGCTGTGAAACCTACATTAGCCGAGAATATGAAAGAGGCTATTGCAGTAGAAAAACGAATTATTTCTCTAGAAAAGAAAAATGCTATTGAGGAAAGGAAATCAAAGAAAGTCAGCTTCAAAGATGATTCAAAGAAAAAGGCTAAAGATCCATACGACATGGAAGGTTTACATAAAATTCTTAAAACTATGTCAAATGAAATGGTTGAAATTAAAAAACAAGTAGCTGAAACTTCTACCAAGAAACCATTCTGAAATTTCAGAAGAAACCAAGTTGAATCTAAACCTCCTAATGCAATCTCTAATGTAGAATCAGAAGAAGAAGAAGAATAAGAAGAAGAAGATACATCTTTAGTATCAGATGAGGAAGATGAGAATGAAGATAGCTGAATTGCATGGAATGTGGGATTTTATTCTCCCTAATTCTGATAATGAAGAAGCTATTCCTGTAAGTACTAGGAGTAAATCTATATCGGAACCAGTGCAAACAGTTCCTAAAAAGAAAATTACAACTCCAAGTACCAAAGACAAATCCCCTGTAAAGAAAAATTCTCCATTACCTACTCAAAATCAGCCATCCTCTTCTAATCCTCCTACATCAACAACAAAGACTTTAGTGGTGTCAGATCCTATGGAATACAACATTGTCGAGGACATGAAAAAGATCAAAGCCAACATTTCCTTACATGAACTCAGCAAACTAAAACACCAGCAGAAGTTTCTATTGAAAGAATTAAACGCTACACCAATTGCTCCTTTACCAAGTGGTGTAGTTGCAAAAGCAGCTAGGGGAGCTGGTAAGCCACCAGATAAGGTAGATGCTACTGATACTGTGCTCATTGGAGAAAAGTCAAATTCTCAAACTCCTCCTTTTATTTTGACTTACGAGATGTACAATAAAAATCTGCACAATTGTTTGATTGATTCTGGAGCCTCCTCCAATATAATGCCTACTTCTGTCTGTGCCAAATTGAATATAGAACCACAGAAATCAGCAGTTCATATCGTTCAATTGGATCGCTCTAAAGTTCAAGTTGTAGGAGAAATCAATTCAGTTACTATCAGATTAGCTTCTGATCCTAGGATTGTCAAAAGAATTGATATTTTGATTGCTGATATTCCTGAATTCTATGGATTAATCTTAAGCAGGGACTGGTCTGCGAAACTTAATGGTTATATCTCAACTGATTATTCACAGATGTGGCTTCCTTACAAAGGGAAACCAAATCAAATCAAGATTGAACGAGAAAAACATATGACGCACACTGTCACTGAATTCGAACAACCTAATGAGCCTGTGGCATTCAACAACAATATTCTTGGAGGTTATTCTGCTGAATCATTTCTTGGAAACTTTGAAGCACCCCAATCACCTTTTTCTGTAAATACTTTTGTTTCTCAAATAGAAAATTTTTCACAATCCGATTCTTCCATAATTGTAAATACTTCTGATGTAATTGTAGATAAGTCAATAGATAAATCTTTATTTTGGTCGTTATATTTTGATGGATCAAAGTCTAGTGATGGAGCTGGAGCAGGATGCATCTTAATTGATCCATATGGAGAGAAAACCATGCTGTCATGTAGGTTAGAATTTGAGTGTACAAACAATACCGCAGAATATGAAGCTTTGGTTCAAGGACTTTATAAAGCTATAGGGTTAGATGTTAAATACTTGAAAGTCTTTGGTGATTCCGAAATTGTCATAAAACAAGTTAGGAATACTATTCATTGCCTTTCAGGACATCTTAAACACTATCAAACCCTAGTAAAATATCTCACCACTCATTTTTTAGCATTCAATATTTCTCCTATTTCTAGGAATCAGAATACATCAGCTGACTTGTTAGCTAATGTTGCATCTAAACTCCTTCCTGCTGAAGATTGCAGTCCTGATAGGTTTTCTGTAAAATTGATTTTTCGTCCATATGTCCCAGACAATGTTACAAATTGGAGAGTATTCTATCATGATCAAGATATTTTAAATTTCATGACTTCAGAGAAATTATATGATGAGCAAATTATTGACGAAGATGATCATGATTTTCAAATTGCTTCAAAATATAATGAAAATCCCATTCCGAAATCTGTTGTTAAATTAGAAGATTTATATGACATTAAAGACAGATTCAAGAAAGTCACTAATGCTAAACTTCAAAGTTCCACTTTGAAGTTTGAATTAGTAAATCTTGGTTCTGATTCTAAACCTCAAAACATTAACTTAGGACTCAATTTAACACCAGAGGAAAGGAATGCGTTCATTAAACTTCTGAACAAGTATAAAAATGTTTTTGCTTGGAATTATGATGATTTAAAAACGTATGATACTTCGATTATTCAACATACAATTCCAATGCTTCCTGATATTAAACCTGTTCAACAGAAGTTGAGAAAGATTCATCCAAATCTCGAAAGTCAAATCAAATCAGAACTTAATAAACTTTTAAAAGCCAAAATCATTTTTCCAGTCAGACACTCCAATTGGGTTTCCAATATGGTACCTGTCAGGAAGAAGAATGGTGATATAAGAATCTGTATTGATTTCAGAAATTTAAACAAGGCATGTTTAAAAGACAATTTCCCATTGCCAACCATGGAACAGATACTTCAAAAAGTAGCTGGTTCTGAACTTATGTCATTTCTTGATGGATTTTCGGGCTATAATCAAGTTTTAATTAATCCAGATGACAGATTGAAAACAACTTTCAGAACAAAATGGAGAACTTATGCTTATCAAAAAATGCCTTTTGGTCTAATAAATGCAGGAGCGACTTTCCAAAGAGCCATGGACATAGCATTTAAAGGTCTGATCAATAAATCAGTTGTTGTTTATCTTGATGACATAACAGTATTTTAAAAAAAGAGAGCCAATCATCTACATGATTTAAAGCAAATATTTGAAAGATGTAGAAGGTTTGGTATTTCCTTAAATCCAAAGAAATCTTTCTTTTCTTTGGATGAAGGAAAACTCTTAGGATTTGTTATGTCAAAAGATGGTATATATATTGATCCAGATAGAGTGAAAGAAATTTCTGATATTTCTTTACCTCATAACAAAAAATCCATGCAATCATTTCTTGGACAGATCAATTTTGTTAAAAGATTCATTCCTGATTTTTCTTTAATTGTTTTACTTATGAAAAATATGATCAAGAAGAATTCAGTATTCAAATGGGCGTATAAAGAGAAAGAAGCTTTTGAGGCAATCAAACAAGCGATCATTAATGCACCAGCATTGAATACCCCGGATTTTTCTAAAGATTTTACTTTGTATACTTTGGCCACTGAGACATCCTATGCAGCTGTTTTAACACAACTCAATGATCAGAAAATCGAGGCACCAATTTCTTTCTTTAGCTCAAATCTGCAAGGAGCCGAGCTTAACTATTCCGATGTTGAAAAACAAGCCTTTGCTGTGTTTAAATCAATCAAACATTTCAGACCTTTTCTCTTGAAAACACATACACAAATCATTGTCCCATTCTCTGCAGTGAGGCAATTATTAATTCAAAAAGAAGTAGGAGAAAAGAGAGCTAACTGGGTAACAGCCTTGCAAGAATATGATATTCATATTAAACCAGCTAAGATTGTTAGAGGACAAGGTTTTTGCAGATTATTGGCATGAGCTCATAACATACCAGAAAATCAAGATTCAAATCAAGATATTCAAGTAAGTCAGATAAGTGTTACAGATTCTGAATCTCAGTATGTTGATCTTATCTATTACTTGAAAAATGGGTATGCTCCTTCTAATCTCAGTTATAAGAGTAAACGCGCTTTAAGGTTAAAGGCTATTAAATATGAGATCATTGATAATGTGTTATTCAGGAAAAATTATGATTCAATCTTATTAAGATGTCTTAAAAAGACTGCAGCTGAAAAGGTTTTGCAGGAGTTGCATGATGGACCAGCAGGAGGTCATTTTGGAGGTGATACCACAGCTCACAAAATAATTCGTGCTGGTTATTATTGGCCTACCCTTTTTAAAGATACGCATGATTACGTAAGGAAGTGCCGAATTTGTCAAACTGCAAGTGGAAGACAAAGGAAACCAGCTTTTCCTTTGCAACCAGTGACTATTGAGCAACCATTCGAACAATGGGGGCTTGACATTATTGGTGAGATAGTACCTCATTCTTCCGAACAACACAAGTACAACCTTACTGCAACTGATTACTTTACAAAATGGGTAGAGACAATCCTGTTGAAGGTAGCCAATTCTGATGCAATTATTGATTTCATAGATCAATTCATCATAACCAGGTTTGGTGTACCTAACGCTCTAGTCTTTGATAATGCATCTTACTTCTCTAGAAATAGTTTAATAGAATTTGCAGTCAAAAGAGGTTTTAAATTAAAGTATTCAGCAAATTATTATCCACAAGGTAATGGTTTGGCTGAATCCACTAACAAAAACTTTATCAAAATCATTAAAAGGACCATTGATCAAAATCAAAAGAATTGGCACAAGTCTTTAATCTTTGCATTATGGGCTGATCGTATCACTGAAAAAGCTTCAATAGGGACTTCACCTTTCAATTTAGTTTATGGAAAAGAAGCTGTGATACCATCAAATTTAACTCTTCCATCATTATCCATAGTGCAATTTATTGAAGAAAATCTTTCTTCATCCATTCAATTGAGATATGATCAAATCCTTAAACTAGAAGAAGATAGAGATAAAGCAAAAATTATTCATGAAAAACATCAACAGCTTGTAAAATCTTCTTTTGATGCAAGTTTTACCGGCTCAAAATTTTTGTTAATTAGTGATCTTGTTCTGAAATGGGATAAAGCACACGAAGAAAAAGGTAAACATACCAAGTTTCAGAAAATGTGGCTTGGACCATTTCAGATCGTTGAAAAGATAGGCTCAAATACATTCATACTCCAAGATCTAACAGGTAAGAGAGAATCTCTTCCTGTAAATGGGCTTATCTTGAAGAAATTTTTTTCATAAGGAGGTAACCCCTTCTTAAACTGTACATATTCCTTTCTGCAAAGTTTTTGATTGTTTTTTACAAATAAAAGTTGTTAATAGGTCTATAATTGACTGTTTACTATTTAGAAAAATTTCTTAAGAAAAATATTATAAATATTTATTTTGTGTAAATAAGAATTTAAAAAAAAATGATCACAGTTTTTAGATAGTTTAAAATAAGATGTTAAACTTTGAAAGATTATTTCAATCATTTGCATGATCTTTTGAAAATTTGAAGAGAATGTAAAGCATTATAAGTTTATTGAGCAGAGAAAGGTTATCTATAACAGTAAAAAAAATTTCAAAGTTTTGGAACTCAAGAAACTCTAAAAAATTGTCATCCATTGATTCTTAAGGATAAAACTATTTCACCCTATCCATTTAAGTTGTGATTTTTTACAATGTAATTCTAAGAAATTATATGAAAATTTAAGAGATAAGAGGTCTCATTATGAGCCGACTTACCATGTTCATAAGGAGTAATAAAACTGACATTACCAATACTGCATACCAAAACAGGGTAATGGCTTATAAATATAAGACAAGGGGTCTCATCACGAGCCAGCTTGTTTAGTTTAATTATAACTAGTGAATGACATTGTTATTAACTGGCTACCAAACCAGAACAATGGCTCTTAAAAATAAAATAAGTAAAAAGACAAAAACATGAGATAATAGGTCTTATGAATTTATCTTTTAAAAAGTCATAATTTTAGTTGGATGGGACAATGAATAGTTAATGGTTTAAAGGTAACCCTGTCGAGACTATGAACGTTTGCTGGCAGCAGAGGCAATACCTATGGCAATAGAGTATATTATAAAACCAAAACTTGTAGAGATCCACTTACTTCATTATTAACACCAATCAAAGCTTGAGATAACCCAAAATGATTTTGTTCTTAAGGAATTAAAAAGAAATTGTGAATGATTTTTTATTTCTTTTTTCATAGTTACATTTTATTTGAATTATCCTAAGATAGTTTTCATTATCTTTAAAAATCTTTACTTACTAAAGATATAGTGTTCATTTTTTTTCTTCAGAGATAACTGTTTCTTTCAGTGAATCGCCAATTGTTGTGACCAGCAACAACCCCCCTTTTATTTAATATTAGTAATAATGCTAAATAAATGGGGACCCTTAGTTAAAAAATCCAAAAAATCAATTAGGATTTGTTTTCCTTTTTAAATAAAACTTTCTATCATAAACTTAGAGAAATCCCTTAGAAAGAACATTAAGAAACACTTAAGTTTATGATAGATTACAATAAAATTGTTCTTTAAACAAAATAGCGCATCCATCGCAAAATGGTATATATCTTTTATAAAACTGAAAATGCGATTTTGCGCTTTTGCGATAATGCGATCCCAAAAAAGCCTATACAATAAACATATTGGTCGCAGATCGCATAGCGCAGAAAACAGAAATGATAAACGAATACCTTTTGCGCTACTTACAATTTTGCGCTTTTGCGATTTTACGATGTGCGCTTTTGCGCTATATCGCAATTTCCACTTTTGCGCTATTTTTAAAATTGCGATGATTTCATTTTGCGATATTGCGATATTGCGATATTGCGACATTGCGATATTGCATCGCAGATCGCAATGTCGCAGATTCATAAAAGCACGTTGTTCAAAGACAATCTTCCCATATATCAAATCTGTTATGCGCTTTAATGATTGGATTGACAATTAATGGTAAATGAGATTTTGTTTTGATTGAAAGTCGTTTCACGATTAAAATAATATATTTCATCCACCTTCGCATTTAAAACAGTTTCATCACCTTTCTCATGCCATTACTCTCATTTAACTCGTAAAACGCAGGCACGAAGGAGCAAACGTCTATACAAAGCTTTCACTAAACACTATGGGTAAGAAGGAGAAGAGCTCGAATTCTGAAAACAGAGAAATGGCTTCACTGTATGCAGACACTGCTTGCAATAAGGATGCCGGTATATCCACTTGGGAAGGAATGTATAATTTGTTAGAAGAAGAAAATCCTGTGGTGATGAAAGTTGTTGCTACAACAGGTTCTAGTAATACATCTGAAGCAACCCTCAAAAAACTGGCTTGTTCATTTCTGCATAGGATAGCGGCAAGGCCGAGGATTCTCCCGTATACGGACATGGTGAAATGGGTGCTAGACAGCACCGATATTTCAGACAGACAATTCAAAACTCCAGCTCAAGAGCTAATCGGGTCATTCATCACGGAAGATTTGAAGCTGATGTATCAGTTGCCAGAGCCTCAGGCGACATATAATAAGCAATTCATGGAAGATTTTGCCAGAAAACATGCGAATTTGTCAGAATGCACACAGGAGTGGACCAAAAGAGATGAACCATTGAAGAAAAATAAACACGGACGGACAGTACCAAAAAAGAATGTTTTAGACGCTGTTCACAAAGTTCAAGATCCAAGTGGGAAATTTGACACAGTTTCTACCACAAGATAAGGTATGTGAGTTAGCCAAATTATCCCCTAAGAGCTTTTAGAAGTGACTGAAAAAGCTGTTGGAGATCAGGAGCTCTCAGGGAAACATAAAGCTCTTATTAAAGAAAAGTCGAGAGTTGAAAAGACTGGAAATAACTGTAAAGCAAAATGAAGAAACATTGACCAAAATCAAAGCACTTAATGCTGAGAAAGAAAAAGATGTGGAGCGTGTTCGGCAAAGAGAAAAATTACTGCGAAAGAGCGAATCTATAAAGAAGAAACTACCTTGGCTGAAGTATTATAAAAAAGAAACAAAAGGAAAAAGGAGAAAATGGCAAAGTGAAGTTGAGATGAAATTGCGAAATAAATAACGGAGAAAAAAGCTCCAATAGAGGAGAATGCACAAATCAGAAGGGTAGAGAAGGCAGCAGAGGAGGCGGCTACAACGGCAAACACTCTTACGGATTGTGTAAATGATAATTTACACAAAGCTAATTTGATTTCAGAAACTGTTCCAGGATATCTCCCATAGGCACATCAACTGCAAACAGAATGGAGGCAAAAGGCAGAACAAAGAGCAAAATCAATCCAAGGGCTGACAAGATTAAATTGGGACTCATACTGGACATACTTGGTGAAGCCACACAGTCAGCACAGTGCGCTTAATTGTATCATCAATTCTACAGAGAAGATTGCGCCTACACTTGCCGACTCTATCTTTTTAGGACAGTTGAATTCTGAAGTCGGTCAACCACATCTTCTCAAAACTATGCTAGATGCCTGCAAGTTTAAATATCAAGTTCATAGATAGTTAGATTTAGTTCTAATTTTACTATATTTTAGCCTAGGAAAAGGACGGTCATTGAACCGAATCCTTAATTTTTGTAATAGACTATTTTTAGATTTAGCTAAGTAGTATTTAAACCCTTCTCATGCATTTAGAGAGGGGTCCCGGATCTTAATATTTTTGACTTGGAGATTACATTTCTGTACTCCATTGTCTTATATATTTTTAAAAGGATCACATCTAGTGATTTTTATGCGGAATTATCTTTGAAGTGTTGCATTTCTGTACCTTGGAATTTGATTTTGCATCAGAGTTACTGGATTAGAGTATCAGATTTCATTTGAAATTCTTCAAGATGAATAAGGTATTTCTATCTGTTCACTGTTGATTTCTTTTGTCTTATGATATTCGCTTTAAAATTTTCTATCATTTATATATATTTGATTTTCACAACGTTTCTTTTTATATATCATTTCTGAGTATAATTGAAACGTTATCTTTCGTTAAGTATATATAGATGGTATACAATGATGAATGCAATATGCTAATACAACTCTGTTTAATTTCTTAAACAGAGTTATCTTTATTTGTTTCTGCACATTTCAATTTATATAATAATACATTTTTATGGTTATTGTTAAATTGGAACAATCTTAAGTTGTATTCACATATAATTACCCGGGTTAGTGTTAGAATTTCTTTATCAGTATTTAGTTTAAATTAAATAGTTTTATTTCAGTCAATTTAGTCTCATTTTCACCCATCCAAATCAACCTATCACCAGCCCATTTAGTTATAAGGAAACTGGTCCTTTAAATCCAGTCGGAGCCACCATACCAAACGAAAAAGGAGTTGTCCTAAGGTCCCGACCGGGTGGTTTTCCCCAATGTTTGAAGCAGAGATTTTCTAGGCTTCAACACACTGATATGGCAAATTTGGAGCATGAAAAGTACAAAACACCGGAACAGATCATTATGGAGAAGGAGGCTGAGATTAGAGAGCTCAAGGACAGTTTGTCAAATGCAAATTTCTTAGTCTCATTCTTGCAACAGGAGAACATGCAAATAAAGGTAAATCAATTGCTCTTAAACAAGCCCAAATAATATTTGAGCAAGGATGATGCCAAAGGTAAGGAAATGGTTGATATTGATGATTTAGAGGATCAGGAAGAACAAGTTAGAGCAAGGAGATCAAGGAAAAGAGGCCTCTTCGGTCAATTTACGAAGTAAACTAACACAGGTGTTTTACTTGTCAATCCAGGTTTGTAGACTTGGAAGCATGTCCAAAATATATGCATTTAAGGAAAATTAAATTTTAGAAGACAAAGTTTAAAAGTTGAAGGAAATGCATATTACAAAGATGAGATCTAACTAAAAAGTTTATGATTTAAGATGCAGTAAGCGAAGGAAGAGGCTCCTAACTTAGGAGATCCTGGTTGTCCTTCCCCACAGTACTATCCTCAAGAAGATAAACTCAAGAGCAGAAATTTATATTGTGTAGAAAGTAAGAGAAGAGGATCCTAACTTAGGAGGTCCTGGTTGTGCTTCTTCACAGTTCTACTCCAACGTTATTACCATTGCATCAAATCATAAACTAGAATTCAAGAAACAATTCAAGAAATGTAAAAAGGATGAATTTTTGTTGTTATTCATAACTTGATAGAAAGAGAATTTAACTAAAATTGTTTGTTGTCCTTTCGTATACAATTATATTTAAACTAAAATCATCCATCAAACATAAAGAAATCATAACACATCTAAATAACTGAATCATAAATTTGAAACAATAACTATTGAATCAAAACTATGCTAATTTAACCAAAGTGTACTTAGTTTAGTATGGGGGCCCTCCACCCTTGCCTTGCACACTTGAAGAACTCTTCAGCTACAACAAACTTAATAAAGCATCCACAGCAGGAACAAAAAATATAACAGTAAAACTGGTTCTTCAAATTAACTCAAAGTCTCCAATAGTCTCAATACAAAATTACATATATTCTACATATAGGAATGGTCCATAAACTTTGTTAAAATAGGCAAACCATAAACAAAATTTTTTATAATGTCTCTAACAGTCTTATCAATCCTAATCCCATCCATGTAGGTCGAACACATCCATTCTGGTTCACAAAATCAGGAAAAATCCCACAAAATAATAAATCTGCCCCTTTTTACTAGGGATTCATGAATGACAGGTGTTGAAAATGCAAATCCCCTCTACAGACAGAGGCGATCTCTCTAACCCTAGGGTGGGTCTAGCAACAAGGGAACATACTAACATCTACCTTCCTATATTGTAAATGAAATTCAAAGCAAGGAATATGACCTACCTTGTTCTAAATGTTATGTTATCATCTTCCGTCGAAGCTTCGTGCTGCGTCGCTCTCCTCAAGCTCGATACACACTACTACCAACGTTCGATTACCTGTACAGATAGGCAAGACACCACGACAAGCGTAAAATCACGACAAACATAAAACAATTACAACCTATCTAACTAATCACGGAATGCTATAAATCTCATTATAAATGTAAACAAGAGTGGAAGATAAACATCAGTTGAATTTTATTATGATAAAGGCAAGGGGAGTTTACAACCAAGCCTTGATGTTGAGGCTCTCCTTCGACACGTTTGTATCCAAGCACATTTGCAACACCCTCATACAAAAAGGTCCAAGATCTCACTATGTTCCTAACACACAAAAACAATCACACTCTGCTCTATTCTCCCGAAGCTATAATTGCTTCTCCTCTCTATGATTGTTACTTCTAACCAGCTAGGGTAGTAGAGGTGAAAGAGGTATCCTTATATAACAATGGAGGAGGAGGAGATGGGCCCTCAAATAATGGGAAAAAATCTTATCCTTTGGAGTAGTTCCTTTTTTATGGGAACAAGAAGCCAAAAGGGGAATTCCTCGGCCATATCCTCAAAACAAACTTCCAGCTCTCCGCTTCGTGAAGCTTTTAGTAATGGAAGCTTCGTTTCTATTTAAAAAAAAATTCCAAAAGAGGATCGGCGCAGGTCATACATTAAGTCAGAGCACTGATCAACGTGGGTCTCACTATAAATCTCTGCTATCGACGCAGGTCAGACACTAATACAAAGCACTGACCTTGAAAACCAAGTTTTTATAGGGATCTTCCAGAAAATTTGTAAAGGGAGATGAATTGGCAAAAAAAGTGTGGTTCAGGGGTATGTTTTCCATGCTTGGAAAGCACACAAGGGTCACTATATGGGTCCTCCAGGATCAAGGAACAGGGAGTACAAGCAAAATGACAAATTGTTGTGTAACAGATGCCCCCTAAAGCATGAAGTCTGAACACGAGTGAGGGGTGAAATGCTTTATGAGTACATGCAAGGAACCATATGTTGTTGTCAGGAGACCTACAAATCAAGCATAGATACATATACATAACTGGAATCTCTGATGAAAATACATGAATCAAGGTATGGACGCAACCATCCGTAAAAGAGACCATGGTATGGTCACAACCATCCATCTGAGAAGGATCACATATAGACTCATGGTGTGGTCGCAATCATCCATCTGAAAGAAACATGTATCCAATCCTGGACAAATCATATCGCCTCGAAACCTATACTCTAGAGAATAAAATCTAGGGTCTTGGGCTTCATCACCACCCGATCAAGTACAATTTCAAGCATGCGAATAAATGAGCTGAAGTCGAACATGCAGGAAAATCGCCCGATTACCAGTCAATGATATAAAATGTTAACAGGCACGAGAGAAACCACCAATGATGACAATGGTCCTCAAGGTACTGCCAGTACAACCCACGGAATATGAATAAGGAACTGAAATCAAACACCCGTGAAATCACTCGATTGAAGGCCAATGATGTGGACTTGTCGTCAGATGTGAAGAACTTGCCATTAGGGCATGAAAGCTCTAAGGTACCAGAAAGGAGTCTCTAGATCGAATTTCGGGATAATGAGCTAAAGTTGAAATGAAGTGATCCGTCGAAGGAGGGTCATAATTAATCCCACATCATCGACACAAAGCGGAGAATGTAATATGAGTGTTAATCAAGACTGAAACAAAGGATCAAGGAATGTACAAACTGTAGAAGGATTTTCTCTTGAACATATCAGAGACACAACTCTGGAATTTGACAACATTTGACTCAAATAGGATCAGAGGTCATGTTGACAAGATTGGTAATCGAATGAGAGGCAAAAGAATTTCCCAAACCCATGGAGGCAAAGTGACAGAGTAAAGATATCCCAACCCGACATGAACTGCAGATAAGTGTCATGTTCAAGAGTGACATACTGCTGACACAACTAACGAATAAATTCCATTTCCCCCCACCATTTCTGGCGAGTACCTCTTTATTTTTACACAAGCTTGAAGAGGATAGCATATGCTTGTCATATAAGTTTGTCCTTCGGACAAATCCATCCTAGTAAATTTTACAAGCCCTAGGAAGGAGGAAATTGATAACGTCATGATGATGACATCCGATGTCATTTAGTTTTAACGATTCTAACAAAGGGAAAACTCGACATATTTTCATTTTTAGAGAGTTTGGAAAGAAGCGGAAAGTAAAACTCTGAAAGGCCCTTTTTCGTAAATATTCCCTCATACCTGAAAAGGTAGAAAACAAAATATGAGAGAACCTCTTAGTCGTGATTGGCTAAGGTATTCCTTTTTCGTAAATAGTTTATCCCATCCCGAAAAAGGGGCAAACGTATATTGGGTAAATGAAGTTTCGAAGCCTTTAAGAAGTTCAAAACGACAAGAGCTCGGAAATATTTTCATGTTTTGATTGTCAGAAAAGAGCTGAAAGTTGACTATTGCTGGAGGAACGAGTGGCATTAAGGGTAGCAACTGGTTCCAATGATGGTGGAACCACTCAGAACAAGTAAAGGTCAAGAGGTTGGCTAACAAGACCACTCATCACAACGGTTCCTCAGGAATGAGTAAAAAAATAAAGTGACGGCATATGATCGACAGAGCAAATGGTAACGATGGAATGAGAAAACCAAGGCTCATCAGGAAAAATAGGCTGATAAAATGGAAATCACGAGAGGTAAAATAAGAATGGTTTCATTTTTACACAATCTTGAAATCAGGAAACTCTTCTTGAAGTTGGTGTCATTTTTACACGAGCTTGAAACATTTTAGAAAATTATGCTTGAAACCAGTTTCATTTTTACACAAGCTTGAAACGAAAAACAAACTATGCTTGAAATAAGTTTGCATGCCCCCAACATGATGACTCAATTCGAGGTACATGCCCCCTAGCTCCATTACATTCACCGAAGTAGACTGATAGTTACTGACAGGTGGATAGAATAAAGGTTCAATTACGAGATCAGGGAAATACTCGAATAGGATCTTACGAGATTTGATCAAAGACTCGAAATGAAAAGGGAACCACCCGTTTCAATTTTTAACGAGGTTTACATAGTAAAAGAACTATCCTCATGACCTAATTCATTTTTTAATGAGGTTGACATAACAAATGAACTATCCTTAGAAGAGCTTGTTTCATTTTTTAAGGAGCTTGACACAAGAAAACGAATTGTGCTCTGTCAAGAGCTTGTTTCATTTTTTTAAGGAGCTTGACATAAGAAAACGAGCTATGCTCCGTCAAGAGCTTGTTTCATTTTTTAAGGAGCTTGACACAAGAAAACAAAATTTTCTCCATCAAGATCTTGTTTCATTTTTTAAGGACCTTGACACAAGAAAACGAACTCCGCTCTGTCAAGAGCTTGTTTCATTTTTTAAGGAGCTTGACACAAGAAAATGAACTCTAGTCCGAAGACCTTGATCATGACGAATAATAAGTCATGGCTTCCAATAATTTCTCATCCGACGGGAGAACAACACTTTGGAAATTAGGATCCAATGCCCCGAGTACATTGTGTACTACCTTATTGACTGAATTATCAGTGGATGCGGACATGGAACAGGTGGCCAAATAATTGACCTGTGGTGGGGAAGATATCACTAGCAAGTAAGGACCAGGAAGGGATGGCGGTGGACCAGATGTCACATCAGGACCAAACAATGAAAGTTGATCAAATAATGAAAGTTGATCAATGGTTACGATCTGACCTTCGTTTGGGAAACAAATCACACGAAAGAGGGAGGAGACAAGCATGCCCATGGCATAAGCATAGTCGTGCCCCTAAAGTAAATTAAAATCCAAGGGGTCTTGGACCACCATTGCATCTATATAGATGGATTTCCCTCCCAAAGTAATAGGCAACTTCATAAGTATCCCTCATGGTTGAATTGTTCCTCTGTTAAAAGGAAACAGATTCTGAGTAACAGGCGCAAGCTGTGGAGAACCCAAATCTTGCCATGTAGTTGAGGACAAAATACTAACCGAGGTGCCTTCATCTATAATCATGCTCAGTACGACCATATTGCAGGCCTGTACAATGATCTCAAAGGGCACATAAAAAGGAAGACGATGTCCCGTGAATCGACTCCAATCAAAGGAAGTAACCAAACTACATGGAGGGGGTGCCATAGGAATAAGAGGATTATCCCCTTGCATTACAGGACCGGAAAGACCATCCTCCTGAACTTTGGAAATGAGAGAAGGAGGGTAACTTTATGGAACTATGGAGACGGGAGTTGGAGAATCACCCTCCTGAATCATGGAAATGGGAGGATCGCCCTCCGACCACGGGGAATCAGAGGAAACAAAATAACCTGATTGGGATGAGACCCACTCTCGACGGAAAATACTTGATGAATTGTAGATGGAATTAGGACGACCTTTTTCTCAACCAATGATTGGTCAGGAATGGACTCGGGAGACTGAATTTCAGAGAGAGTGTAATTGACCGAAGATGAATCGCGATCAATGACTTGATCAACTATCGGAGGACTCAAAGAAAACTTATAGTAACCGACAGGAAGACAGGACTTAGAAGCCGAAAGGGTATCCAATACTTTATGGGCTTCATCCATATAAGGACATAAGTGGATGGGATGGTTCCCTTTACACAACCAAAAGGGAAATTTGATCTTACCCTGTTTCTTACGAGTCTCATTGTCTTTAGTTGAAGGCTCATCATCAACATGATACCTGGAGGTTGAAGATGAAGGACGAATCATGCCAACGAACCACACTTCTAGCACCTTGGGAATACCAGGGCAATCATGAAAAAGGTGTTCACCTTCACATAACTTGCAAGGGAATTTGACTATGTGAGACAGAGTGGGAGATTTCTCGATATTAGTTCCATGGGTAGAAATAATTGATGATTTCCCCCCTAGATCATTTTCCTTCTTCTTCTTCGACTTCTTCTTCTTCTCCTTAGCCACTCGGTTACTAGAATCCTAAATTTCTCCAGGAAATGAGGAAGAACGAGATGAAGAATAAGTGAAGAAGGTGAGGCGTTAACCTTAGGATCAACATGGGGTTGACATGGTTCAGGCGGAGGAGAACTTGGTTGAGAAACTATTTGGATGTTTGAAACCACAGGGGTCAAAAATAACCAAACCGAAAAACCAATGGTTAATCCCGAGAGGGACAATGTTGCCATATATGGGGCACCAACATTCCCGAACGAAGGAAAAGGACCAGGATTTCCATCTGAGGGGATTCCTTGGTTAGTGAACTCTAGAAATGTTTCCATTGGAATCAACCTTAAAAAATCACTAAGGAATATAAATTTAACCAGGAATATTTCGTGGGCAGTCAATTTTATAACATTGAAACAAGACTTTGCATTTTCATGTTTGAAGAGTCAAGAAAAGGAAAAAAGGTGACTCTAGTCACTTTCAGTTTGAATGAGCTAGAAAGGACAATTGCTCGATGCTCTTTTCAAATTTAAAGATTCAGTAAAAAACAAAAAATGACCACTCAGAAATTTTAGGCAAGAGGGTGTACCAAGCTCCCATGAACAAAAATATACACCTTGGTGATCAAATGAAAGAGAAATGACCAAGGACTTAATGTACGTGCAGACAGTCTCCCCGAATGATGTGTTCGGTGTATCACGATTACAGGGTGGCAGACTCGACTTCCTATGGATAAAGGATTGCAACCTATGACGGTCTCCCTTTATATACACGACGGTACGGGGAGCACAAGTCCGTACTAGCGCTGTCTAATGCCAGATGGCGAGAGACAGTTGCTAGGTTTAACAACACCGGAACACGTCACTATCCTAGACCTCTAAGTGTGAGCGTTAAGTTTGAATGCTTCCTTAGGTTGATTGAGTTGCTTTTATAGTTTATCTTGAAATTATGTTTCAGTTCCAAGGCCCTACTGCTGTCATCTGAGAACTTTTATATGCAGCTGTATGAGAAAATAAATCTTTCAATTCGATGAATGTTATCTAGTTAAGGGAAGAGTCTCAAACAATGATGCAACAAACAATAATATTGAAAACGAAACTTTTTCCCAACTAGATGACTTTCACTATCCCAAAGTAATCTAAAACATTCAAAGATGCGAATTATGCAATGTAATCTATGCAAAATTCTCCATTTGAAAAATATGCAATTGTAATCTATGCACAATTTCCTTTTTCTTTTGAATGAATAAGAATGAACTCAATGCATTTTTCGATGAAATGAGAATCTAGTTAATGCATGCTTTTAATTAAAGAGAATGCACTCAAAGCGACTTTTAGTTTTTAGTCATTAAACAGTGTAATCTAAGTTCAATGATAAATTTCAAACATGACTTTTCAATGCAACTTGATCTAATGCATTTTAACGAAAAGAAAAATTAGTGACAAAAACTAAATGAACGCATATTTCCTTAATGCAAAAAGGATGCAACAAAAATTAAGAATACAATAATGTTTTGAACACTTTGTAATGAAATTCCTCAAAAGGCTACAAGACATATGATTTCAAGCACACAGAGGAATTCCAAAGCGTGAGATCAAAACAAGGCATTCATTCCCTTTTACATCAAGCAATCATACAAACAAAGACTTTTTAGTTGAACAATGATCAATGTAATCTATGCTCACAAGCGAACAAGCGGACCAAATGAACTCGGACAAACGAACTCGGACAAACACTTGAGACTTGAACACTCAATCAACCAAAAAGAAAAAAGCAATCGACTAGAGATGGCTCACCAAACAAGGAGACTGACACATTCAGCAGGGCGATGTCCCGCGAAACATGCAACCAGGAAATTGATGCACAATCCTAGAACAACCTAGGGCGTTAGGATGCACGTCCTAACATAAAGAACAAAAAAAAAAAAACCAAAAACCAAGCCAATGAGCCAATCAAACCAACTTGAGTGAAGGGGAGAAAATGTAACTCATACAAAGAAAAATATTGGAAGGGCAAGACACACTGGTGAAAGACTTAGGGAAAAAACCTTAATTTTTCACACACAGGAATGGGCACGACTTTTGGGGATGAAACTAGCACCGAAAGCTCGATGGGTGCGACTGTATAATTGACAACTTGCACTGATTGGCCTAATATGCGCGAATGTCAGACAAATAAAAGCACCAATTTATGAAAAAAAGAGAGAAAGAACAAAGAATTTCACCTAACCAGGACCAAACTCACCACTTGAAGAAAAAAACTAAAATATTGTAATTGATGAAAAACATAGGAACAAACAGGAAAATGGTTGTTCGACTAAACTCGTCGAATGACTAAGACCTAAAAGAGTGACAAACTCAAAGGAAACTCCCCAGTGGAGTCGCCAATTTTTTGAAAAGGCAAATCCCCTCTATCAATAGAGGTGATCCCTCTAGCCCTAGGGTGGATCTAGCAAAAAGGGAACGTACTAACATCTACCTTCCTAGATTGTAAATGGAATTCAAAGCAAGGAATATGACTGTTGGCTCGAGGGGTCCTGACCCAAGTTTGGAGTTCAAGGTTTGCCAACAAACCCCTATACTACTGGCCCTTTCGGCAGTGACCTACTTGCGCAGGTCAAAGTCTCACCCGAAGTAGTATGGGTGGGTGCTGGAACCAGGTTTCCGCACCCTGAGAAAGGATAGGTAATGCAAGCAGAGCTGTGTCCTGCCTTGAGATGTCCATATCTCCCCGAGTAGGACTTATGGGCCTCTTTTCGCATCCACGTTCGCAAGGTTAATTGTACTATGGGGCTCAATAATCATATACTTTAAGACATTAACTCAACCTTGCATAAACAGAACAGAACATATCTAGATGCAGTAAAAAACTTACACAGAACTTTCGCAACTGAATATAGAATGCGCATAAGACAGTAATTACCAATGATTCGCATAAACAGTACACATAGATCCAGTTCCCAAACAACCTTTCGTATCCATTAATTCATCAACTTATTTTACAATACCCTTCCCAGGTTGCGCACACAGCAGCAGGGTCCGCACACAGCTGGACTCTGGATCTCCGCGCACACAGCCAGTAGGAGTCCTTCCCGAAAAACCCAAACAAACTTACTAAACCACAATTCGCATCAATAGATCTTCATTGCCTCCTTACAATTTAAAACGTTCGTCTAGTTATAACAATCTAACCTAATCTTTCCTACGATTCGCAAACTGTGGTTTTCGGACCCCAGGTTTACCCTTTGACCAATTATAATGCTTTCGGGGATTTTACCCACCCCAAAACCCCTGTGCTAGACTAAATATAATAAAAAATATACAAAATCGGACCAGTTTCGCAGCTCGCAGGAGACCCTGTTCCAACAGTCCTCCAACACAATCTTGTGACTCGTCCGGAGTCACTATGGTGGTGCGGTCTCGATCTGCGCACACAAGGTATTGAAGGCGACGATGAGTGGAGGTAACACTTCCTAACTTTTGGCAGTAGCTCTTTGTGCAATATAGAAAAGCTTTAGGGAGGTAGAGCCTTCAGAAGTTGTGGTAACCTACTCCAATATCTGGTTGAGGCGCGCGATGGCGTCATGAGCACCCTGAGATATCTGTAAGGCGGTATCGCCCCATGGCTTCAAGCGCTTTCTAATGACATGCTTGGCGCGTCGGAGATCCGCAATTGTGTCTACAAAGGCGTTGCTAGTTTTCAAGAGTGCTAGACACTGCGCAGAGACGAGGGAGGTCAAGGTAGCTTCGATCTGATCGAAAGCAGCTTCCTTCTATTGTAAGTCCTCCTTGACATGTTGAAGCATCGGGTTGAACTGGACCGTTGTCCAGAGCTTCATGGCCGCCTCGAGCAACTGAGTGCCTAGAGTAAGTTGTCCTTTAATAATATCCATTGCTTCTATGATCAATGCAACCCATTGTGCCCGTACTTCCGAGGGTATGGTAGGTTGTGCTTGGGCCTGACACTCGGTGAATTGGCGGGCCATTCGGATCTTGAGGGTTTGGATTTCGGTTTGGGATGCCTTGAGTACTGCAACCAAGCCTTCGACGGTAGCCAGGGACGAAGCTGATGCCGAGATTTCATCAGGGAGCACTGTGTCGGGCTCGTGACACACTGTTTTGAGCAGCTGTTGTGCTGTCCGGTGACAATGATGGATCTCTCGCAGCACAACGACATGTAAATCTTGTAACACTTCACGAGGTAGCTGCGCCAAATCTACTTGTAGGTCCGTAGCTGTCGAGGTGTCGTCACCAACCACGATGGTGCGAGGTAGCGAACAAATATGTCTTTCACTGGCAGGTAGTCTGGAACTGCGGAGAAGTCGCAGCGTATCCCTATATCGCTTCGTCCCCTGGGGGGAAGTGATGCAGGGGCATGAGGCTTAGAGATAAAAGGCTTCATTAATTATTGCAAAAATCCAAAAAAAAATTACAAGCAAAGGTGTTGGTACCTTTAGCTATCAATTTACAGTTGTAATAGATAGGGTTGAACTAGTATCTAGGAAGATTGAACAGTTTTAGATTTGCTTCAGCATATTTAGCTTCAGTTGATAGATTTAGGAAAGATATTATGTAATTAGGATTTTTTTCTAAAATAGAAGAATTCGATCCTCAAGAGGAGGTCGATTGTTATGTAAAAAAACTATAAATGTAACCTCTAAGAAGGAGGAATTCAGGAATTGGCCCCTGGAAGAATTGATTTAGAGGGTTTGCCTCTGATTTAATAAAATTGCAGAGTTTATTATTCTGTTGTATTCTTGGCAAGTTCCCGGAGGGTTTCACCCTTCGAAAATTCATTGGATTATGAACTTCTGTGTATAAATCTATATGTATTAAACTTATGTGTAAATATTCGGGAGAAAATCGAAGAAATTATGTTTCTCGGCTTGAGATTGGTTATGTGATCATTGGTCTATGTTATTGAGTTGCGCAGCGGAAAGGAGGATTCCGAGAGAATTTTATGGTTTAAACTGTAAAACAGCAGAAAATCCGTGTTTAAAACGCGATTTAAACAAAGTTTGAAGGACAAGCGGTTTTGGGAGAAACCACTTACTGTTGTCGCACAGCTTTTGGCGTGCGGGTGGTTTTATTATAATTGAATGCGATCCAATCATAACGCGACACGTCACAGGTGCAATACCACCCATTTCGCATTTCTTTTGGGTGATAAAGTCCGAAGGTCGATTTCACGCGATTGTCGTCCGATTAGATCTATGGGAGATCGGACGGTGTTCACGTCGAGAATGCACTGAGGTTTAATCAAAAGGTTTGGACCCAATAATTTATTAAACAGAGATTTATCAAAAGGTTTGAAATCCGAAACATTGATTCCGAAGGTTTTAATGTTATTTCAATGGAGTTTTATTAATAGTTGGAGGTTCGGAAATACATTTCCGAAAGATTTAAACATTGTTTTAAAAGTAAATTAAAACATTTCCGAAGGTCTTTAAAACATTGGGTTAAAGTGAGTTATATTGTTCCGAAGGTTAAAAAGGGGATTTTGCTTCCGCATGTGGCTTTTAAACATGGTTTAATATTAATTCTTATGTTGAAGAAAGATAAGGGGACTTTAGCTTCCTTAGGTCATTTTATTAGTTTTATCAAACAAATCTGAGAAAGTTTGATGAATGAGAATGGAAAGAAAGACCAGGAACTAATTCCTCCTAAATTAGAGAATATTTTAACCAAGTTTGAGCAGCTCCCCTTAACGCCTGCACCCACACTGCCATCATTTGTGGTATCAGAGCAGTCTTTAGAGCATTTTTTAGACACTGAACAATCTTCCAAAAGTAAGAAAAAGAAATACAATATGGCTGTCAGAATTGGTAGAGGAGGTGGAGCTAGTAGAAGAAGAGGTAGACCAGTTGCAAATGCTTAAGTACTAGAGACTATGCAACAGATTCAAGCCAGATTGGAAGCAATAGGAGCAGGACAATAGAGAGATCCCGAAGATGTCAGTGAACCTGAAGATGAAGAAGAAGAAAATGTTGAGCTTACTCCTGATATGAGATTCTTTAAATCAGTTTTAGGATCTACATCCAAGCCTAGACTTGAAGTATCAAATTTTGTAGGAGGATTGAATATAGAAGAGTTGATAGATTGGATCAATGAAATGAATAAATGCTTTGATTATGAAGAGATGGGTGAAGAAAAGAGAGTTAAGTTTTATGTCACAAGGTTGAAAGGACGTGTAGCACTTTGGTGGGATGGAGTGCAAGCAGAAAGAAGGAGAGTTGGTAAGCAGCCAATCAAGAATTGGAACATAATGGTGGCAAAGTTGAGAGGTAAGTTTTTGACTAGTGATTATCAGCTTTCATTATTTAGACAAATGCAGAATCTTAGACAGAGATTAATGACAGTAAAATAATACATAGAAGAATTTTACAAAGTAAGCATAAGAGCAGGACAAATTCAAGATACAACAAAGAAGATTTCTAGGTACATAAATGGTCTCAGAACGGAGATTCAAGATGAGATAAGTATATTGTCTCCTAAAACAATAGAAGAGGCTTATAAAATGGCCTTAAAAGCTGAAGAAAAACTCCTAAGAAAGTAATCTGCCAAAGGAAGAGGTACTTTCCGAGGAAGAGGAAATCAAGGTGGTAGAGGAAGATCTACAGCACCAAGAGATGGAGCTAGCAGCAGCTCACCTTAGTATGCACCCACAGAAGGTGATACAAGTGGCAGAAAGAATCCTTACAGAGGAAGAGGAGGCAAAAACAGAGGAAGAGAAGTCAGATGTTACAGATGTAACAAATTAGGACATAGAGCCTATGAATGTCCAGAGAAAGAGAATGTGGGGACAACCCAGAGAAATGAAATTGTTGCTCAGGCTGGAGAAGAAGCAACAAAGTTGCCTGAAACAGAGAAAGAAATTGTGCCAGAGAAAGGAGAATCTTTGGTGGTTAACAAGGTTTTGTTAAAACAAACAAAGGAAGTTGCTGAAACAACACAGAGAAAGAATTTGTTCAGAAGTGTGTGAAAAGTTCAAGGGAAATGCTATCAATTGGTAATTGATAGTGGCAGTACATATAATTTGGTCTCTACAGAGGTGATAGAAAAGTTGAAATTGAAGACAAGGGAACATCCAACACCCTACAAGGTGTCATGGCTTCAGAAGGGACATTAGCTGATAGTAAAAGAACAATGTGAAATAGAATTGCAAATGGGCAGTTACAAAGATAAAATCATGTGTGATGTGATGCCTATGGATGTGTGTCACATATTGCTGGGTAGACCTTGGCGGTATGACAAAGTAGCAGTACATGATGGAAAGAGAAACACTTACAAATTTTTCAAATATGGTATGAATCAAACATTGTTACCTATGGAAGAAGAAGATGGATCAAGTAAAAAGTCTGACCCAAAGGCTTTGTTATTGAGTGGAAAAGAATACTTGCAGCAGATTGAAGATGATGAGGTAAATTTTGCTTTAGTTTGCAAACCTATGGTAGCATTTACTTCTACTAAAATTTCTGATTTGCCAATTGAAATTCAAGAAATGTTGGAGAATTATTGTGATATTATTGTGGATAATTTGCCTGATGAATTACCATCTGTAAGAAGAATCAACCATCAGATAGATTTGATTCCAGGATCAAATTTTCCAAACAAATCAGCTAACAGAAGGACTCCTACAGAAAATGAAGAAATCAGAAAGCAAGTGCAGGAATTGGTTGACAAAGGTTTGATCAGAGAAAGTTTGAGTCCTTATGAAGTACCTACAGTATTAAGTCCGAAGAAAGATGGAGGTTGGAGAATGTGCACTGATTCAAGAGAAATCAACAAAATAACAATCAGGTATAGATTTCCTTTACCTAGAATTGAAGATTTGATGGATTGTTTGAATGGAGCAAGATATTTTTCAAAACTAGATTTGAAAAGTGGGTATCATCAAATTAGGATAAGGGAAGGAGATGAATGGAAAACATCCTTTAAAACAAATGAGGGATTGTATGAATGGATGGTAATTCCTTTTGGTTTATCAAATGCACCTAGCACATTTATGAGGCTCATGAATGAAGTATTAAAGGAATTTATTGGTAAATTTGCAATAGTATATTTGGATGATATATTAATTTGCAACAAAACAAAAGAAGAACACCTAAGACATCTTAATTATGTCTTAAGGAAGCTACATCAAGAAAAGTTACTGATAAATTTAAAGAAATGTTCATTGATGAAAGAAGAATTGGTATATCTGGGTTTTGTTGTTTCTGTTGAAGGATTAAAAATGGATCGAGAGAAGATAAAGGCAATTGTGGAGTGGCCTTCACCTAAAAGTGTTTTTGAGGTAAGAAGTTTTCATGGCCTTGCTAGGTTTTATAGAAAATTCATAAGGAATTTTAGTAAGATCAATGCACCTATCATTGAAACCATAAAAAGGGACTAACAACCATTCAAGTGGACTACTGAAGCTAAAAGGAATTTTCAGTTCTTGAAACAAAAGATAACTGAGAAACCTGTCTTAGTTTTTCCTGATTTTAACAAACCATTTTAAGTGAAATGTGATGCCAGTGGAGAAGCTATTGGAGTTGTATTAGGTCAAGAAGATAGACCTGTAGCATATTTCAGTGAGAAGTTGAATGAGACAAGGAGGAAGTACTCTTCTTATGACAAGGAATTTTATGCAATTGTACAGTCATTGAAGAAGTGGAGACATTATTTAATGTCTAAATAGTTTGTGCTATATTCAGATAATCATGCTTTACAGTTTATTATGAAACAACCTAAATTGAATCAGAAACATGCAAAATGGATTGAATATCTTCAAAGTTTTAACTTTGTATTGAAGCATATAAGTGGTCAAGTAAACAAGGTAGTTGATGCCTTGAGTAGAAAAATCATTCTTGTTCAAGAAAGTCAAATTGAAGTGTTAGGTTTTGATTTTCTTAAAGAACTCTATAAAACATATTTGGATTTCAAAGAAGCATTTGAAGCATGCTATAATCCTGTTTTGATAGACAGAAGTCAGTGGTTATATTATTTCTTGCAAGAGGGTTTATTGTTCAAAAGAAATCAGTTGTGCATACCAAATTGTTCTATGAGAGAAAATTTAATCAGGGAGAAACATAGTGGTGGACTTGCTAGAAATTTTGGTGTTGATAAGAGTTATGATCAACTAAGTCATTTTTACTTTTAGCCAAAGATGAGATCTGAAGTGGAAAAGTATGTGAAGAATTGTAAAATTTGTCAATATGCAAAAGGGAAAAGTCAAAATGCAACTTTGTACATTCCATTACCTATTCCAGACAGACCTTGGGATATGTTAAGTATGGATTTTGTTTTAGGATTGCCTAATAAACGGAGAGGAAATGATGCAATTTATGTTGTAGTTGACAGATTTTCAAAAATGGCACATTTTATTCCATGTTATAAAACCAGTGATGCTACTCATGTTGCTAATTTGTTTTTCAAGGAGATTGTCAGATTACATGGGTTACCTAAAAGTATTATTTCTGATAGAGACACCAGATTTGTTGGTCATTTTTGGAGGACATTGTGGAAGAAGCTTGTTACTAAACTAAGTTTCAGCTCAGCTTATCACCCTCAAACTGATGGGCAGACTGAAGTAGTGAACAGAAGTTTGGGTAATCTTTTGAGAAGTCTTGCAGGAGAACATCCTAAACAGTGGGATCATATTTCACCACAGGCAGAATATGCATATAATGATTCACCTAATAGAAGTACAGGACAAATTCCATTCCATATATTTTATGGGATGCACCCAAGAGGAGTATCTGAATTGAGGAACTTGGGAAAAGCAGAAATGAGTAGTGTTTAAGGAGAGGATTTTGCTTCAGAAATTCAAGCCATACATGAACAGGTAAAGCAGCAGCATCAAGTACAAAAACAGAGCAGATTTGAGAAAAAGAGAAGTTAATTTTGAAGTTGGTGATTTGGTTTTAGCACACTTACGAAAAGAAATATTTCCAAAAAAGGGAGTATAACAAGTTAAAATTCAAAAATATAGGACCATGCAGGATATTGAGAAAGTTTTCTGCAAATGCTTATGAAATTGAATTACCATCTGATATTGGAATATCTCCAATATTCAATGTTGCTGATTTGTACAGATATGAAGATGGTGGCACAGATGACAGACCAGAAGACAGAGAACATATTGACTAGGTAAAACAGTTACCTACAGCAAAGACACTACAGCCAGAGAGGATCTTAGACAAGAAAGTGTTTAAGAAAATTAGGGGACAAGAGTATTTTCAATATTTGATCAAGTGGAAGGATCAGCCAATTGAAGATGCTACATGGATGACAGAAACCATGCTGTAGAAATTGGGCAGTTCTGTGGAGGAGCTCATGGGCAAGAGCCCATGAAGATTTTTGTCCTCAAGAGTCTGATGCAGGGGCATGAGGCTTAGAGACAAAAGGCTTCATTAATTATTCCAAAAATCCAAAAAAAAATTACAAGCAAAGGTGTTGGTACCTTTAGCTGTCAATTTACAGTTGTAATAGATAGGGTTGAACTAGTATCTAGGAAGATTGAACAGTTTTAGATTTGTTTCAGCATATTTAGATTCAGTTGATAGATTTAGGGAAGATATTATGTAATTATGATTCTGTCTAAAATAGAAGAATTCGATCCTCAAGAGGAGGTCGATTGTTATGTAAAAAAACTATAAATGTAACCTTTGAGAAGGAGGAATTCGAGAATTGGGCCGTGGAAGAATTGATTTAGAGGGTTTGCCTCTGATTTAATAAAATTGCAGAGTTTATTATTCTATTGTATTCTTGGCAAGTTCCCGGAGGGTTTCACCCTTCGAAAATTCATTGGATTATGAATTTCTGTGTATAAATCTATATGTATTAAACTTCTGTGTAAAGATTCGGGAGAAAATCGAAGAAATTTTGTTTCTTGGCTTGAGATTGGTTATGTGATCATTGGTCTATGTTATTGAGTTGTGTCGCGAAAAGGAGGATTCCGAGAGAAGTTTACGGTTTAAACCATAAAACAGCAGAAATTCCGTGTTTAAAACGCGATTTAAACAAAGTTTGAAGGACAAGCGGTTTTGGGAGAAACCACTTACTGTTTTTGCACAGCTTTTGGCGTGCGGGTGGTTTTATTCTAATTGAACACGATCCAATCATAACGCAACACGTCACGGGTGCAATACCACCCATTTCGTGTTGCTTTTGGGTGATAAATTCCGCAGGTCAATTTCACGAGATTGCCGTCCGATTAGATCTATGGGAGATCCGACAGTGTTCGTGTCGGGAATGCACTGAGGTTTAATCAAAAGGTTTGGACCCGATAATTTATACAACAGAGCTTTATCAAAAGGTTTGAAATCCGAAACATTGATTCCGAATGTTTTAATGTTATTTCAATGGAGTTTTATTAATAGTTGGAGGTTCGGAAATACATTTCCGAAAGATTTAAACACTGTTTTAAAAGTAAATTAAAACATTTCCGAAGGTCTTTAAAACATTGGGTTAAAGTGAGTTATATTGTTCCGAAGGTTAAAAAGGGGATTTTGCTTCCGCATGTGGCTTTTAAACATGGTTTAATATTAATTCTTATGTTGAAGAAAGATAAGGGGACTTTAGCTTCCTTAGGTCATTTTATTAGTTTTATCAAACAAATCTGAGACAGTTTGATGAATGAGAATGGAAAGAAAGATCAAGAACAAATTCCTCCTGAATTAGAGAATATTTTAACCGAGTTTGAGCAGCTCTCCTTAACGCTTGCACCCACACTGCGATCAGGAAGGAGTATCCCTGTTATTCGTCCTTTTGATGCGCAGGACTAGTTGTGACTCGACTACGCCAGTTCTGATAGCCTATTGTAGCAATTGTGTATCATCCTTCATGGCATCTCTTGAGGCCGTTCGACTGGGGCCTGCGATCATTCCAGGTTTGTAACGGTCGGGAAGTCCTATCATGTAGCTTTGGTGCCCTTCTGCACAGGGTTCAAAGGCAATTTTCCCTGCGGGGAGCCAGAGGGCAATCATCTTATCAATCTCGGCATCCCCAGACCCTCTCAACACAATGTCTGCAGGCGCTGAACTGGTAGGTGCCGAAGCGTTCGATAGGTTAGGGGCTTCCATAGCAACAAAAGGACAGGCTTCCCCAAGTGGAAACTCGCCGAAAATGCTAAAGATACATACAAGAAAGCAGGAGAATAACAGAGGCAGAGTACAGGGACAATATGGAGCCCTGAGCGAAGTTATCCTGTTGTCCTTATATTGTCCAGGACTATCCAATGGTAGAGTAAATCTAACTTGAAACGTACCATCAATCAACAGGTAACAACTCACCATAAATTGTCGCATTCATTTCCAGCCGCCTATTTTTTGTAACGGTAAGGTTCCCTTTTCACCAAATTGCAGTTTTCTGACGGTCATTATTCGGACCTGAGGGCTTTCCCATGGATTTACAAACTTTGGATGATGCCTGCGTGCTGCTCTCCTACCCCAAATTAAAGCCGATGCCAGGTGTTTTGTAATGCGGTCCAGGTACCACTCCAGCAACTTGGCCACCGGACGCATCCTGCCCAGTGCCGCGGTTGGGATAGTGCGGGGATCAGTGTTCCATTCTGTCATGCTGCGACTCCATTATTCATCCATGTGTGGTACCGGTGTACCCCTTGATCCGAGTGCGATGACCAGGTGTGATCTTCCCTTAGTTGATGCAGTCGTGTGCTGCAGAGCTGCGTCGAGCGCCCCTGTGCCATCTTCCACCCTAAATGTCTGCAGGAACTCCTCCCGCAAATGATCCCAATGGCGTGTGTGCTGATGTTGCTCTGCATATAGATACCATGCAGCGGGACACAGGTCTAGGTCATGAATAAACAGGTGAACCCATTCGTTTGGGGTCCTATCACCCCATTGCGTTTCCCATGCAAGAAAATATCTGCGTGGGTCTTCTGACCCAAGGAACTTCTGGACTCGTCTTCCAGCTGGGGCTCCAAATCGCAAGGTCATCTTATCCCGACATTCCTCCCAATTGCGGAATACCGTCCCATGGGTATCCCACCAACACACAGGCGCTTTGCGCAGGGCTAGCAGAAGTACCCCTAGCCTGCGTTCCGTGGGGACTTCTGCTTCGAATGCACGTAAAAAATCCTTAATGTCACCCAAGTCCCCAAGGTAGGGTAGGTCTCTTACCTCAGCGGAGATGCAGCGGAAGCTCCTTGTGACCCGAAGACATCGTAGCACCGAAACCTCATGCAACCGGCCTTGCCAATTCTCCAGTTCCCCATCAGAGTCGGAAAAGCATTCACTGTCTTTTTCCCAACAGAGCACTCCTTCCACCGTGGGGTTAATCCAGTCTTTGTCCTGCGTAGTTAACTTGTAAATGTGATCTACTTCCTCCTCATCGCGCGTGGGCTCTATATATCGCGCACCTTCCGCAGGATCCAGTGGTACTATTATGCGAGTACCGTTATTTTAAAACACCATGTTGTGCTTTTTGAGATTGATAACACCCCCCATATCTATAGCCCAGTCCAGTCCTAGGAGTGTAGGGTAGGGATCCGCATCTTACAAAATTTCGATTACCTTGAAGTTAGCTTGGACCTTTACTCCTACGATATCCACCATGACTTTTGGCAGCCTTCCGAGAGGGATGATCTTTTGGTGATTTTCCATGCGCATCTTGACGGTGGACCATTCCAATTTAGGTTCTCCCATTCGCTGCCACGTTTTCTTAGGTAACAAGTTCGCATCTGATCCGAGGTCCAAAATAACTTGATCCATCTCGTAGTCACCAATATGCGTAGTCAGCCACATTTCCCTACCGGTGCGTTTTCTATACCTGTATAGTTTGTGTACATATTTGGTCCCGAAGGTCAGATTGGGCCGCGCTGCTCAGCTATTCATTAATGCCTGAAGTTTTTCTACAACATTTGGGTTACGCAACAACTTTAGACATGCCTGCAGAAAGGGCTCAACCCCCTCATCTGTCTTGGGGTGTGTTGGTACCTGCGCAGTAGCTACTATTCTCTGAGCAAGGTCCTGGTCAGCTAGGGCCATGGTCTCTTGTCCCCTCTTTATGTTCAACCCCTCTTCCTCATTCGATCCCTGGGTGACCATCCCACTACGTATTATGACTTTCACACTTGGGTCTATGTTCCTTAGCTCGAATTTAACTCTCTACACATTTTGCGTAGGGGTGGGTTGCTTTTCCTACATTTTTGCTATTAATATTGGGCAATCTTTGACCACATGGTCTAGTTGTCTGCAATATTTGCAGGATTACCTAGTGGGATTTGGACAGTCCCTTGCAAAATGCCCTATTTCTCTGTAGTTATAACAGATTAGTTGTCCTCGCCCTCGACTGGCGCTTCCCCCCTGACCTCCCCTGCCCCTTGCTGGCGAGCCACCAAAGTTCACGGGAGATCTTGGTGATGCAGGGTTTGATTGTACCCTATACAAGTTTCCTCGATCCATCATTAAGTCGTAAGTGCGACAGTTCTGCTCATCGTGTTCTACCGATCGGCAGAACCTACACCACTACTGCTTTAGTTCTTGTACATACGCACCTAGCCGAGGGCAATGGTCCGTATCATGCAGCCCTGCTACACTGCAATCATCGCACCATAGCGCAGGTCCGCTCGATCCTGGTCGTGATAGGATGGGTCCCCCACTTGATCCTGGGCGGATCAGACTAATTCCTCCTGCCTGCATGTAATCTGCTAATAGCGGGCACTGATCCTTCGTATGGCCAGATACCCGACATCGTATGCACGACATATCTGTGCTGGCTCCTTTTCCTTGTTCTTTTCACAGATTCTGAATTTCCATATGCATAGCTCTGAGTTGCTCCTGAATTTTCTATACTCCTAACGACGTATCTTCTCTGGGCGCAGCTTCTAATTTCATGGCAACTTCCACAACTTTTTCCTGCGATTCAAAGGTTTGGTGGCTCATTGGCGTACGCAGTTGGGGAAACAACATAGCAATGAACCACTCCGTATGTTGTCTATCATCATACTCAAATCCCCCCTCCCTGATTGCTTTCTTCAATCGTTGATCAGCCTCCCATACGGATTCAGACGCACCTTGCTTGAAGTCCTTCACTTTTGCTACCAACTCAGAATAAGATTTTGGATTTTGTAATTGTTGCTTCAGAGCGTCCTTAACATCTTGAACAGACGCACTCCCATTCTGAGAGACGTATCATATATACCAGCCGAGTGCTCTATCTTCGAATGCCAGGGACAGCTATGCCCTCTTCACCGTGTCATTTGTCACATTTTGCGCAGTCCATACGAAATCAACAACAAACCAAAATCGGTCCATATCCTCATCTCCCACCCACTTGAAGGTAGGTAGCTTTAGATGTGCAGCCATATCATTGTCTGACGGAGGTGGGGGTATGGGCAAGTTCTTACCTTTATGTGGCCCGGACGATAGTGTAGCCGGGGGTCTTCGCGCAGAGGGTTATAGGCAGATTTTTCCCCCTCAAGGTTGGTTCGGTAATATTTACCACTGCGCGTCGCGCTCCCATCTAGATCCGAGCTCATTCAGTTGGTATGACTACACAGAATGCTCTTTTCACGCAGTAGTATCTTAAGCAGCAATGGTAATGTTTTTAGAAATTTGCCCCAAAACCCTTTAAAGAATCGTCGCTCGGCCTCAGAGTAGGAGACAAACTGATCAATGGAAAATTTTGTCACAAATCCTCCTAGCACACTGTCCACCTAGTGATCTACCGTGCATGTGATAGTATTATCAGTCCTTTCCAGCTGCTAGATCAGCTCTGGGGTCCACTGAGTGACTCGTTCATCCTTCAAACACTTCTGGAATTCGACGAGCCTAGCCAGCCACTCCCGAAGCTCAATTGCAAATGTTACAAAGAATATTCCGTAGCTTTCTGTCAGAATGTACCTATTTTTCCACTTTTCCGCCGTTAACTTCTAGTTGCGATTTTATTTTACGCAAATTCATGGATCTTCTTTTCGAACCACTCCTCAATTTCCTTCCTTTCAGGCTTGCAATACTCTCTTGTCATTACCCAATCCCTTTCTCAAAATGCTCCAGGTCCTGGAAACGGAACCATTTGTTGGCTTGAGGGGTCTTGACCTAGGTTCGGAGTTCAAGGTTTGCCAACAAACCCCTATACTACTGGCCCTTTCGGCAGTGACCTACTTGCGCAGGTCAAAGTCTCACCCGAAGTAGTATGGGTGGGTGCTAGAACCAGGTTTCCGCACCCTGAGAAAGGATAGGTAAGGAAAGCAGAGCTGCGTCCTGCTTCGAGATGTCCATATCTCCCCGAGTAGGACTTATGGGCCTCTTTCCACATCCACGTGCACAAGGTTAATTGTACTATGGGGCTCAATAATCATATACTTTAAGACAGTAACTCAACCTTTCATAAACAGAACAGAACATATCTAGATGCAGTAAAACACTTACACAGAACTTTCACAGTTGAATACAGAATACGCATAAGACAATAATTACCAATGATTCGCATAAACAGTACACATAGATTCAGTTCCCAAATAGCCTTTTGCATTAATTCATCAACTTCTTTTTACAATACCCTTCCCAGCCTGCGCACACAGCAGCAGGGTCCGCACACAGCTGGACTCTGGATCTTCGCACACACAGCCAGCAGGATTCCTTCCCCAAAAACCCAAACAGACTTACTAAACCACAATTCGCATCAATAGCTCTTCATTGCCTCCTTACAATTCAAAAAGTCCCTCTATTTATAACGATCTAGCCTAATCTTTCCTACGATCTGCAAACCGTGGTTTTCGGACCCCAAGTTTACCCTTTGACCCATTACAATGCTTTCGGGGCTTTGACCCACCCCAAAACCCTTGCGCTAGACTAAATAAAATAAAAAATATACAAAATCGGACCAATTTCGCAGCTCGCAGGAGACCCTGTTCCAACAATGACCTACCTTGTTCTTAATGTTATGTTATCGTCTTCCTTATAAGCTTCTTGATGCGTCGCTCTCCTCAAGCTTGATACACGCTGCTACCAACATCCGATTACTTGTATAGATAGTCAAGACACCACGAAAAGCGTAAAATCACGACAAATATAAAATAATTACAACCTATCTAACTGATCAAGGAATGCTAGAAATCTCATTATAAATGTAAACAAGAGTGGAATATAAACATGAATTGCATTTTATTATGATAAAGACAAGGGGAGTTTACAACCAATCCTTGATGTTGAGGATCTCCTTCGGCAGGTTCGTATCTAAGCACATTTGCAACACCCTCATACACAAAGGTCCAATATCTCACTATGTTCCTAACACACAAAAACAATCACATTGTGCTCTATTCTCCCGAAGCTATAATTGCTTCTCCTCTTTATGATTGCTGCTTCTAACTAGCTAGGGTAGCAGAGGTGAAAGAGGTCTCCTTATATAAAAATGGAAGAGGAGTATATGGGCCCTCAAATAATGGGAAATTTTTTTATCCTTTGGAGTAGTTCCTATTTTATGGGAACAAGAAGCCAAAAGGGGAATTCTTCGGCCATATCCTCAAAACAAACTTCCAGCTCTCCGCTTTGCGAAGCTTCTAGTCATGGAAGCTTCGTTTCTATTTAAAAAACTTTCCAAAAGAGGATCGACGTGGGTCAGACATTAAGACAGAGTGTCGATCGACGCGGGTCTCAGTGTAAATCTCTTCTATCGGCGCGGGTCAGAGATTGAGACAAAGCGCCGACCTTAAAAACCATGTTTTTATAGGGATCTTCCATAAAATTTGTAAAGGGAGATGAATTGGTAGAAAAAGTGTGGTTCAGGGGTATGTTTTCCATGCTTTGAAAGTACACAAGGGTCACTGTATGGGTCCTCTAGGATCAAGCAACGGGGAGTACAGGCACAGTGACAAATTTCTGAGTAACAACACGTCAATTTTGACCAGCGTTGACCGGGCGTGTATTTGCTTAGTTTGATTGAACCAATAGGTGTTTCTCCATCCATGGTTCCCAAACTTTCCAAATATATGCTCAGATCTCGCCCAGGTGTGTTGCACATATGACTTCAATGAAGATATTACGAGAATTTGTAATGCAGTCCAAAATTACTCTTAAAACCCAATTTTTACAAAAATTTCTAAAAATTGAAAACCTTAATTTAGTTATCTGAATATGAAAAATAAGACTAAAATGAGGCATATATGGGTGAAATAATATGGAATATGGTGGTAAATATATGGATTTAGGATAGTTAAAAATGACCAAAATTGAGGGCCAACATCTCCCCCTTGCTAATGTTCAATCATGTCCTCATGCTTGTCTCCTCTGTTTGGATATCTTGAGTGATGATGCCCCTATTGTTCCTGATCTTGTAGCTTCTTCCTGATCTTATTTTCCTTTTTCAAGTGTTTATCCATGATCTTGCTGTCCTCCAGCTCACTTGTTAGTTCTTCTATTTTCTTAAGATATTCTTCATTGTGCAGCTCTCTAAATTCTTCCTCGGTTTCTTCAGCATATGATTGAGATGAGGTAGCTCCTACCTAAGCATTCTCAAAATAGGAGTCTTTATCTATGGGTTTTTCCTGGACTTCCTTCTCCATTATTTGTATTATCTCATCAATCTTCTTTGATGTTGGTGGAGGCTCAACAATTTCAATTTCTGGATATTTTTCCTTGTTGCTTGGTTCCTCTTGTGTTTTTATCCTAGGCTTCCTGGGAATGGAAAGAAAGGATTTCACTTTTTCAATCATAATACTATCCTGCTTCTTCTTCAATCTTGTATTAGGATACAAATGGGAATTCATGATACTTCTGGTTATATGCTTCTGGTGTTAAGGTCGACCTTAAAAAAATTAAAGCCATTCAAATATGGACAATCCCCCTAACCATAAAGCATATATGGGTATTTCTCAGGTTGACAAGGTAGTATCGTAAGTTTTGTAAGAGCTATGGGAGAATTACTACACCTCTAAAAATATTACTGAAGAAAGATGCATTTTATTGGACTCCATGAGCGACTAAGGCCTTTGAACATCTTAAAGAGGCAATGTGCCAAGCACTAGTCTTAGCTACGCCCGACTTCACAAAAGCCTTTCTTGTGTTATATGATGCCCCGAGAAATGGAATTGGTGTTGTTTTAATGCAATAAGGAAGACACGCTTCTTTTTAAAGTCATCCAATCAAAGAAAAGTATTTACACAAACCTATTTATGAGAAGGAAATGTTGGAAATACTACATGCTCTAAAGAAATAACGACCTTGCCTAATGGGAAGGAACTTCAAGGTAAAAATAGAGCATGATAGTCTTAAATACTTTTTGGAAAAAACATTATCTTCAGAAGAGCAGCAAAAACAGGTCACAAATATGTTGGGTTATTACTTTGAAATCATCTACAAAAAAGGGAAGCAAAATGTTGTTGCATATGCACTCTCAAGAAAGGATGATGATGTGGAAGTATTGCTTCATGCCATTTCTATTATCCAACTTGATTGGATAATCGAAGCAAGGGATGAATGGAAGAATGAAGAAAAGGTGTTGACACTCATTAAAAAGTAGTAGCAAGATCTCAGTACATCTGATACATTTAGCTAGAAAAATGGTTCATTATGGTACAAATATCACTTATATCTTTGTATTAATTCCCAACTCAAGCAAAATATTCTTTTGGAATTGGAAACGCCCCCCTTAGGAGGGAACTCATGATTTTAAAAACTTACCATAGGGTCAAGATGGATATTTTTTGGGATGTCCTTAAATATGATATTCATAAGTTTGTGGCAGATGTTGAGAAATCCAAAGCATGGCAGTTAAATGATTTCTTTTATTATGACAATGTCTTGTGATTTTTTTAATTATTATTATTTGATCTTTTGAATTATCTTTTCTTATCATCAAGCCAAGCAATGAATAGAAGAGGACACAAGATGTCGGCACGCAGCCAGGACAAAACTCCACTCTAGGGGAAAACTCGGCCAAAATTCTTTCTTCAGTAGATTCAAAACAAGATGAGACAACCAAGACGCTAACAACCTAGACTAGAGATTCCCTCCATCAAGTCATTCTTGTTTTTTCTTCATTTCACTAAGTTTGAATTGAAATTGTATTCTAAGGTATACCAAGATCCATGTCATTATGTTTTCACCGAAATTCTTGTCATCGTGTTAGCACCGAATTCTTATCACTGAGTTAGCATCAAATGCCTTTCACTGTGTTCGCACTGAGACCTCATAATTGTAATAACACTGATACCTCATTATTGTAATAACGCTGAGACCTCATCATTGTAATAGCACCAAAACCTCATCACTATAATAGCACCGAGACCTTATCACTATGTTTTCACCGAAATGTAATATGAAACTGTGATAGCACCGAGACTGTAATTTGAGCAAGGTTAAGATTGTGATAGCACAAAAAATCCTTCTTTTATTTTGGTCTAAATTTCCTTACTGCAATCACATAAATCATCTCTATAATTTAACCTGAACTTTGTGGCCAGTGTGATAGCACCGAAGTTAGTTTATTGTGATAACACCGAAGTTTATACTCCATGAGATCATCTTTGTACCCTATCCAAGCTCCTTCCTTGTAATAACACTGAAGCGCTTGTCTCTAAAATTCTTATCCGAACTTATCTTATTGTCATTTGAGCGAAGACATTATACTCATATATATAGCTTCCTCCATGTGAAATAGGTCGACATGAATTCTTTGAACAATTATGTCTCCATAAGATTAGTCCGACTTGAAGAGAAGTGTCTTTAGGCTGGATTTGATGATGATTTATTTGAGGCCAACTTGAAGAATTTGGTGAAGAAGCTGACTTGATGGAGGAGTCTTTGACCAAACAATAATTGAATTTTTCAACAACATAAATCCTACAATGGAGGCTTGACCTATAACAATTTATCCAAGCATGAAACACATGCTTTAACAAGTCAATTCAATAATAATAATAAATATTTTGCTTTTCTTTTGACAAATATATTACATTTTGAATCAAGTACAATTTATAAAGACCGAACCTAGTTACATTCTTCGACACTCCCTCTTAACTAGGGAGGTTTTCATGTTTACATATAATCAGAGAGGTACATGAAAGATATCAAAACACATCATCTAAGAAGAAGTTTAGGCACTGCCATGGACTAGATTTCTGACCAGGGTAATATATCCAAGGTCTTTCAACAATTTAGGCATCGCAATGCCACAGACTAAATTCTTGACCAGGGCAATCTATTCGAGTGGTACTAAGATGGAATCAACCTTTCAGCCTCTCTAGGTACCATCATGCTTACTTACTAACCATCAACCCAAGGATCTAGGTGTGTGTCATAGCTCAATGACCAATGTCACCTTTCCTTCTTCAAGAACTAGACATCAACACAAACTGTCGGCCATATATCCTCCCGGACAATGCTTCACTCACAAATCCTCATCAACAAATCTCTCTCGATCAAACTGATCGGTAACCAACATGATAACAAAACTTTGAGAGATTGGCATGTACAAACACAACCCCAGTCAATAGTACACTTTAAAATGTACATCATCAAAAACAAACCTTAAGGGTCTCGATGTTTCTTATCTTAGTAGGACTATCAATCAAATCTTTGACTGAAGATTCCTTAGTCATACATTTTCCTTTCCTACTTCACATGCAGCAACATACATTTCAAAATTCATTCTCCAATTAGAACTATGGTATGCCCTCCATCTCAACTAGTGAGTTTTATTCTATCGAGGATCCCTACTAACCTAGGGAGACTAAATTATTCTTATGATATTGGAGAATATTTCATGGCTTACATCCTTCTCATCATGATCAGAGGCTCAGTATTTAGCTTAAAAATGAAAGTGCTCATAAATGCTCCAAACAAGAACGACAGCGTAGAGCTCATCGCCAGGATTCCAGCGCAATTCGTTTCGTCAAAATCTGACTCATAATGAAGAAGTTATGACTTGTTGTCTGTTTTCAAAAATAGGTAAACAACTTGCAGAACAATGATAGGTTGATGACATGGAAGCCCAGTCAGCACTCCAGGTATATCCAGGGAATATTCTCTAGTTTTAGCCCAATGACACTGTGACAAGAGTCACAATCAGATTCACTAGTGAACTTTGGAAGTGATTTTTTTTTTTTACATCTATCCTAAGGTTGAAGGATAATTTTTTTTAGTTGGAATATTCCAACCAGAGCTAGACACGTGGTGCAGCTAGGGGCCGCCACGTGCCCCCTCTGGTGGAGCCACCCAACCTTAGGACTGTGTTGAAATTATGAATTATGGTTTTTTAATCAAGTTCTAGACTTACATGTATTATTTCACATATGATTATTAACCTAAGGTTTCAACTATATGAGTGGAGTCATTTTATACCTAAGGTTCTAACTATGGTGGGCAGATTGTTATGGGCTGGGCATATAGACCATGGAACAGGTGTATACACTATACATGCAGAGATATTAAATTACCCAAAGTATAAACCTTTGGATCAGCGGTCATATATGTATGCGGACAGTTGAATTATATTCCAAGTTTGGACTAAGGTTTATTATCACGGTGTAAGAAAAAACTATGGTGTCAAGGTCGGGGTCGAACCCACAACCTACCCCGCACCACGCATACGCCTTACCTCCCGAGCTCTACAATGGTTCTTAACCATATAAGGTCACCACTACTATTTATGTTTTAATGTTGCCAACGACGGGGTTTCGGAGGGGGCCAGTCCCCTCCCATGTGACTTCAACAAATGACCGCGGGTGGAGGCCAATAAAACCGACGTAAAGGATTAAAGTTAAACCCTTTTATTAATGATTAATCAGTGGTTTATGCTAATCTAATCTGACCTCCAACCAACGGATAAATGCATAGTTAATGATCAGCTTATCCTTAATTAAGTCTTCATTAAATACTAGTTAATCCACGCTTAGACTGGTAGAAAACTTGGCGACAATGCCATTTTTTGCGGGTTTCACCAAAAATAGTGGGGTTAACTGAAGTCCTTCCAGATTTGGAGAAATTGTAGGGAATTTTTTTTTTGCCATAACTGAGCCAATTTTCGACCAATTTTGGTTCAGGAAGAGTCATTCTTGGTAGTTTTTGATGTTTTGGAGCCATTTGAGCAGGTTGCAGAGGAAACAGGAGATTGTAAACAACATTATTGCACAATTGAGCTAATACAAAAGCCCATGCGATGGAAGCTGCACCAAGGAGATGTAGCCCAAGAGGGGTGAACTCCTTCATAAAAAAAAAGTGTTATTGATTCAATTTTCATGGTTTGTTATGTGTTTATATGTTGTTGTTCAACATTTAGTTTCCATTATTTTATGTTCATGAATTCAACTTGATCTCCACAATTTTACTTGTTTATCAATCATAAGTACTTTCATAAACCCTTGTACAAGAAGAAAACATCAACAATTTTAATATAAATCACGAAACCGATATTAGCACAGCAAAACTAACAATAAAATTCAGATCAATATGGTATCAGAGCAAAGGTTATTTGCTTGTTTTTCTTGATATTTGTGCAAGAAGGGTTTTAATAGTTGCAATTTTGTGATGCTTACAGGGTTCAAGTTGCAGAGAGGAGAAGGGAAGCTATTGGTTACTAGTCCTGAGGTTAGGACTAGAAGAAGGAGAGCTGAAAGAGCATCATCTTCACCCAAAGTTCCACTCATAGCTGCACTTGAAGCACCTTAATTTCTATCTCCAGAAGTTGAGATTGAAGAGGTACAAATTGCACAAGAAGTTGAGTTGATTGAAGAGGTACAAGCATTTGAATTTGAGCTTGAATCCTTAGCCATCATGTCAAGTGTTGGAGATAATCAAGGACATTCAAAAGAGGAAGATGTCAAGAGATATTTCAATGACATTAAGAGGATGGTTAAAATCATATTTGACGCATTCACTGCTGAAAGGGAAGGAGAAGGTTCTAAGCCTCCACATGGAGAAGGAAATTCAAATGATAAGAAGGATGAAGAGAAGAGCTCGAAGGGCAGTGGAGGAAAACCACCTCCATATCCACCATCCTCATCATCTTCATAAGCATCATCTTCCACTTCCACCACAAAAACCACCCATACTCATTCAAAAACCCCAAAAGGAAAAACTCCATTACTCAAACTGGACATTAAGTTTGAAATTCCCATGTACAATGGCGAGGTAAATGCAGAGAAGTTGGAAAATTGGATCCGTTAATTGGAGGTATACTGTAGAATTCAAAATCTACAAGAGGACGACATAAAGATCCATTTGGCTTCATTGAGGCAAGAAGGAGCATCACTAGTCTGGTGGGAAGCAAAGACTCAAGAGGAAATGTGAATCCATGGTAAGATATCCATTTCTTGGGTTGAGTTTATTTCTTCAATTAAAAGTCAATTTTCTCCATTAGCCTATATGAAAAAAGCAATTATGAGTTGGAAAAAACTTTAGGCAACTCAAGGGCCAAACAGTTCAAGAGTATACCTAGGAGTTTAGAAAGAGGGATCTGTTGTTAGGAGTAAACTTGAATTCCCAAGACACAGTCTTGAAATACATTGGGGGTTTACATTCCTATTTGAAACATACTATCCTTATGTTTAACCTAAGCAATTTAGATGAAGTATGTGTGCAAGCCACACATCTTGAAGCAAGGGGAAAGAACATTCAGGAAGAAGGTAGTAAGAATAATCCATTCAAGGGTAAGGGAAAAGAGAAGGGAGGAAAATGGAATGGAAAGAAGAATGAAATTATTAAGAAAGAAGGGGAGAAAAATGCATGCAAACATTGTTCCAAAGAAGGGAATGATGAAGCTCACTGTTGGAAATTACATCTCGAACTAAGGCCCAAGAAACCAAACAATAATGGGAAACAAAAGTTGGCTCCCAGCACACAACCTGATCTTGGATCTGATTTCAGTGATGAGACCAAGATCGTAGCCTGGTAAAAAAGGGAAAAGAATCCATAGCAAGTACTAGTTCCTCAAATTGTCACAACAACACTCCAAATGAAGACACAAGGATATAATTGTTCCATGTAAAGGTGATTTCAAATCATACAAATATTGATGCATTGTTTGATAGTGGGTCACAAGCAAACTTGATTTCAGAAGACTTAGTAAAAAATATTAACCTTGAAACTGTACCACATCATAAGCCATTCCCTTTGGGTTGGATAATCAATATTCCAATTTACAGGTTACAAGGAAATGCATATTTATATTTTCCATTACTGCAAACTTTGTTGATGAAGTTGAGTTAGATGTGGTTCCACTTGACATTTCCGGGATTATCTTGGGAAGTCCATATTTGTATCAATGGAACGGTATTTTATCGCCATGAAAACAAATATCATTTGCTTAAGGATGGGGTGGAGTATATAGTGAGAGCTCATCGCAAAATGCTGAATATTTCTTTAGTTAATGCAGGGTATATAAAGAGACTAGTTAATGCAAGTAAAAATTTTGTGTTTCTCTTGATCAAGAAAAAGGATGTGATGAAAAATCAAAATCTGAATTGTTGGATGTGGCAAGTCAGCATGGCGAGATGTTTCAAGAACAAAGTGGGTTACCTCCCAAGAGGGGAATTCAGCATGAGATTCAGCTGTAGCAGGATGTTCCACTTCCAAACATTGGTATGTATCGCATGTCAATTATGGAGAGTTTGGAAATAGAGAAGCAAATCCAAGAATTGTTGAACAAAGGTATCATGCACCCATCTACTTCGCCATGTGGTTCACCAATTGTTTTGGTACCAAAGAAGGATGGGACTTGGTGCATGTACATATATTTCCATGCATTGAATAAAATCACGGTAAAGAATCACTATCCACTCCCACACATTGACGATTTTCTTGATCAGTTAAGGTATGCAAAGTATTTCACCAAGATAGACTTACAAAGTGGTTAAAATTGATCAGAAAGGACTGTATTAGTCTTGTTGTGCTAAGTTTCTTTTCAGTTTATAAACATGTGCATACTTGTCTTAATAGTTTGCTTAAGGATTGTGGTTTTTGCCCATGAATTGTAGATGATTTTAGCGAATTAGAAGCACCAAATAAGCACAAATAACATTGAACAGCAGTGTAAAATAGAGAAATAAGTCACCACATATAATTTACACAGCATGCATGATGAAGCAGTTCACCCTTCCTGGGCTACATCTGCTGGTCCAGCTCCCAATGGCATCTCCATCTTCCATTATGCTCAAAAAATTTCTATTACATGTAGTTACATGTATTTAATGATTGTTTTCTCTGCACCAATGGCTCCAGAATGCTCCAATTAGTCAAAAAATGACTCTTCATTTCCTCTAAATGGGTGAAAATTCAATCTCCTACACATTTTCCGAGTTACACCTAAAAAAACTCTAGTAAAAGTGGAGAACTCCACTTAACTGGAGCTAAAATAGTGGATTCCCACTATAATTAGCGCGTTGGCTAAACCTCCGCCTAAAAGACCGCAACATTTAATGGTTGCGGTTGGGGGTGGCCACATTCCAACCCCCAAACCCCGCGGTTACATTTAACGGTGGAGAGGAACTCGACATAGACCACGGTTGAATTGCATTGCAACTCCGATAAGCGTTCTGGTTTAAGTCTGACCGTTGTGTAAAAATTGAAATAGTTAGCTAGAGGTTAGTTTTTGGGCGGTTGTGTAGACCGTCGGTTGGAACACTTGATGTTTGCCATGTGAACGCACTGTGGGGACCACTGGCAGTCCCAAACCCCCCAAACTCAAATGGAATAAACCATAAATTAAACCCGCGAACTATGATGGTTAAGTAACACATGTGGCTCAAGTGGTTAAGACGTGCGCACTTTCTTCCGAAGGTCATGGGGTCGAGCCCTGTGGACCTCACCAAAATTTTAACACACCATTTAGGGGACACGTGGCAGCCTCATGGCTAGCCACGTGGCACCCTTTTAATTAGTCCTCCAAAAACCCCATACAACCAATTCGACCAATAAAATGGCATCGCTTGTCATCCTGTTGTTGGATCTGAGGTAGGAATATTCTTGAAAATATTCCTTTTTTCTGACTGTGCATCCACCTTGCTGACTGGGCATCCCAATCAACCCTGGTCAAACTGTCGCAAAATTTACCTGTTTGGCATTTCGATCAGAACGCGATATCTCCCTCATATGACTTCGGTTTTTCAAACCGTTTGCAGCACCGTAATTAGGAAGATGAGATATACACAACCATCGTGGTTTAAAAACAATCCTGTAACTTTGAATTTTGGGAAAAAATTATGAACTCCTGATCACTCCTGCCCATTGGGAAGCTTTTGGACCCCAAAAGACTTGATTACCTAGTCAGTAGATGAGGGTATAGCTCCCTCACCTTTACAACCTCCATCCACTTTGCCTTGCCCGGTTTAGTGCCTTTGAGCCCAACTCGAAGGTAGTCAACACTTCCCCTCTTGGATGTTCTTGTCCTCCTGTTAAGAATTGTATCTTCCTTGAGCTCATCCAGAAATTCTGGCGAGAAATATTCAATAGAAAGTAGCTGAACATCACTTCCTTGATCATCGATCAAACGTGGCTCATACAAACGTAAGTTTTCAACATTAACAACTGAATACATTTGCATATAAGAAGGCAAGTCAAGTTGAAATGCATTATTACCAACTTTCTTTATGATCTTGAAAGGACCATAGCGAATGGGTTTGAGATTTTTACCTTCCCCTTGCATCCTTTCTTTGCTAATGTGGAACCATACCTCATCTCCATCTTGAAACTTGTGATAAACTCTTTGTTTTTCATGCCTCTCTTTGTATTTGCTTTGAATTTTCTCAAGTTGTTCTTGAACTTGTTGATGTATAATCTAAATTTTCTCAATGAACTTTCGAGCCTTATCAATGTCATTATGGCCATCTATTGTAATATCCTTCCCAAAGATGAAGCCTAATGGAAATTTTGGAAAATACCCAAAGCATACTTCAAAAGGTGATGTTTGAGTTGAAGAGTGCTTTGCCCGGTTGTAAGCGTGTTGAATGTAATGCAGTTGCTCATCCCACAACTTAGGATGTTTGCTGCAATATCCTCTCAATAGATGCATAACGGTTCTATTCACCACCTCGGTTTGTTCATCTGTTTGCGAATGAAAAGCAGTACTCTTTTTCAACTTTATGTCCATCATACTCCATAGATTGGACAAAAAATTCCCATTGAACCTGGAATCCCTGTCACTAACAATAGAAGTTGGCAATCCAAAATGAACCCAAACATGTTGAAAATAAAGTTCAACAGTAATGGTTTTCTTACATGGCATAAGTATACACATTTTACTGAATCTATCCACAACTACATATAGATAATCATGTTGTCTTCCTGACATATGTAGACCTCCAACAAAGTCCATGGAGACACTCTCCCATGGCCTTGATGGTACCAGTAGTGGTGTGTACAACCCGAAGCTTCCTATTACTAGGCTTGCTTGTTGCATACATAGAACAACCTCTTATAAAACACGACACACTATCTATCATGCGAGGCCAATAGAAATACCTCTGTAGATGCACCATTATTTTTCTTACCCCAAAGTGTCCACCAATAAGAGATGAATGAGCTTCTCTCCTTGTGGTATACATAGCTTGTCCAAATGAAACAAAAAATTGTTATGCATGTGATAATCTTTTTCTTCAACTTGATTCCCTTCACTCAAACTAGCATACACATCTTGAAAATCAACGTCATGTGCATATTGTTTTATGTAACTCTCATGTACAATAGAATCATTTTTGAGTAAAGTAGATGCACTAATGATTTGTCTTGAAAACATATCAACAACTTTATTGAAAATACCTTTCTTGTACCTTATAACCAACTGAAACTGTTGAAGAAATCCCATCCACCTGAAATGTCTTGATTGCTGCAATTTTGTTTGTGACTGCAAGTATTGTAATGGTTGGTGATCGGTATGCACAATTGTCTCTTTACCCATCAAGTAGTGTTTCCACTTCTTCACACTTTGTACCAACACATTTAGTTCTTTGTCATATGTAGGATAATTTGTCACGGCACCACTAAATGTTTCAGAATGAAAAGCGATAGGATTACCATGTTGCAAAAGTACTGCGCTCGTGGCATAATCACTAGCATCAGTTTGTATCTCGAATGGTTGTCTCAACTTTGGTAATGCAAGGACTGGAGCTGAATTGATCTTGTCTTTTAAAGGTTCGAAAGCTTGTTGTTGTTTGCCTCCCCCTTGGAAGCCTTTATTCACACTTGTCACTGCATGCATAGGAGCTGTAATGGAATAAAATTTAGAGATAAACTTTCTCTAATATTGAGTTGCACCTAAGAAACTTCTTACCTCGGTTACTATTTTGGGTGTGGGCCAATTCACAATGGCTTCCACTTTAGAAGGATCAATCCTCAACTTTCCTCCTCCTACAATATGTCCCAAATAGACCAAATAAGTCTTTCCAAAGTCACACTTTGACATCTTAAGAAACAATTTCTCTTTCTTCAAAATATCAAGCACTCTATTCACATGCAAGACATGTTCTTCTCTTGTTTTGCTAAAAATCAATATGTCATCTAAGTACACAATCACAAAGTCATAAAGGAATGGACGCAAAACACTATCCATAACACGCATGAAAATTTCCGATGCATTACACAAACCAAATGGCATAACTAACCACACAAAGGGTCCTTGTTTGGTTTTGAATGCAGTTTTCCATATATCACTTTATGCAATTCTTACTTGATGATATCCACTTCGTAAATCTAACTTAGTGAAAAAAATTTCTTCTTTCAGTTGATCAAGAAAATCATCAATTCTTGGGAGTGGTTAACGACTCTTTACCGTAATCTTGTTCAAAGCTCGAAAATCTACACACATGCGCCAAGTCCCATCTTTCTTTGGTATCAAGACTATGGGTGAACTGCATGGACATGTGCTTGGCCTTACGATTCCTTTGTCCAACATCTCTTTGATTTGCCTCTTTATTTCAGCATTCTCCATTATCGACATGCGATACATACCGATGTTTAGAAGAGGACAATCTTGCTGCAACTGAATCTCTTGTTGAATCTCTCTTTTTGGAGGCAATCCTGTTGGCTCCTGAACCATCTCATGATGTGCATTGAATACATCATATAAATCTGATTTAAACTTGGGATCACATCCCTCAAATTATTCATGATTAACATCAGCTTTAGGCTTAATCAAAAAAAGAACAAAATTCTTACTTGAATTTACCAGCCTCTTTACCTATCCAGCATTTACCATAGCAATGTTTGTCTTCTTGTGATGTGCTATAACAATGTACTCCTTGCCATATTGGAATAAATGATAATTATTTTCATGGCAATGGAAGATTACTTTCCTGTCATACAAGTAAGGACTCCCCAACACAATACCTGTTATGTCAAGCGGAACCACATCTAATTGAACTATGTCAACAAAATTTGCAGTGATTGCAAACCGCAATATACATTTCTTTGAAACCTGTAAATTTGCATACTTACAAATCCAACCCAATGGATATGGTTTTGGATGGTCTCAAGGTTAATTTTCATGACCAAGTCTTCAGAGATTAAGTTTTTTTGTGACCCGCTATAAAATAATGTGTCAATATTGGTATGCTTGGAATGACCCTCACATGAAACAATTCAATTCTTTCTTCTTCATTTGGAGCATGTATGTGACAGCTTGGTGTACTGGTACTGGGTTTAGTTTCAATTTCTTTTCCCTTCATGTTCTTCAATCCCATGGCTGTAATATTAGATTCATCACCTGAATCATCTCCTAAATCATGTTGAGTCGTAGCTGTAGTTTTATGTTTCCCTTTGTTATTGGGTTTCTTTGGCCTCATTTCAGGATCTAATTTCCAACGATGATTTTCATCATGGCCTTCTTTTGAACAATGTTTACAAACCACTTTTTCTACCTCTTTTTTAACAGATGCATTCTTTTTGCTTTTACCTTTTGAGGTATTCTCTTTGTTTTTATCATTAAAAGGTTTCTTTCTACCCTCTTCAGAAATGTTCTTCCCTCTATCTTCTAGATGTATGGCCTAAACACATACTTCATCTAGACTGGTGGGGTTAAACATGAGAATAGTATGTTTTAGGTAGCTATGTAAGCCTCCTATTTACTTGAGCAAAGTATCTTGCCTCTGCAAATCTACCCCTAATAAGAGAGCTCTTCTCCTAAATTCTTGGGTGTATTATTGCACATTTTTTCCCTTCAATTGCCTAAAGTTTTGCCAGTTTATTATGGCTTTCTGCATATGAGCTAATGGATAAAACTATTGTTTTATAGCAGTAACGAAATCTGACCATGATAGAATAACCTTACCATGTTTCTTGATCTCATCCTTTGTCTTGGCTTCCCACCAAACAAGTGATGCACCTTCCATTCTCAATGAACCTAATTGGATTTTGGTATCATCATCTTGAAGGTTATGGATTCTCAAATAGACCTCCAATTTCCTAATCCAATTATCAATATTTTCTGCATTGACTTCATCATTAATCATTAGCAATTCAAACTTTACATCAAGTTTTAAAAAAGGAATTTTACCAGTGTTCTTTGACTTGTGTGGCTGATGTACTAAAGTAGAAGTAGAGGATGATGATGATGAGGGTGAGGACGATGACCCTCCATTGCCTCCATTTCCTCCATTTCCCTTCTTTGAATTATCTTCATCTTTGTGACCTCCTGAAGATCCCTATCCTTCCTTGTGAAGTTTGGATCCTTCTCCTTCCAGTCTCTCATTCCTTTCTTGATAAAGGATTCTAACCATCTCAATCATGTCAAGAAATCCTTTCCTGAACACTCTTTCTTCCTCTTTGGGATCAAATTCTTCATGGATTTCTCCTTCCTCACAAGGCATACTTAAAGTGGCTTCTGCTTGCTTAGGAGGTGAACTAGGTGGTGGAGATTGTGGCAATCTTGCTCTCCTTTACCTTGGCTCTTCTTGAGACCCTTCTACTCCCACCAATTTGCCTTCTCCTCTTTTGAACTTGAGCCTAGTAAGCATCTAAAAATTGCAAACAATTAAACAATTATTTGCACTAAACAACACCAGAGAATAAACTCTAGCTCTGATACTAATATGATCTGAAAGGATTATATTAGTTTTGTTGTGCTAAGTGTATTTTCAGTTTATAAACAGGTGCTTACTTGTCTCAATAGTTTTCTTAAGGATTGAGATTTTTCCATGAATTGTAGATGATTTTAGTGAATTAGAAGCATGAAATAAGCACAAATAACACTAAACAACAGTGTAAAACATAGAAATAAGTCACCACATATAATTTACACAGTAGGCATGATGAATTAGTTCACCCCTCTTGGGCTACATCTGCTAGTCCAACTCCCAATGGCATGTCCATCTTTCATTATGCTCAAAAATTTTCTATTACATGTAGTTAAAGGCCTCTAATGATTGTTTTCTCTGCACCAATGGCTCCAGAATACTCCAATTAGTCCAAAAATGACTCTTCATTCCCTCTGAATGGGAAAAAATTGAGTCTCATACTCATTTTCCCAATTACACCTAGAAAAACTCCACTAAAAGTGGATAAATCCACTTAACTGGAGTTAAAATAGTGGATTCCCACCACAATTAGCGCGTTGGCTAAACCTCCGCCTAAAATACCACAACATTTAATGGTTACGGTTGGGGGTGACCACATGCCAACCCACAAAACATGCAGTTACATTTTACGGTGGAGCGGAACTCGGCATAGACCACGGTTGAATTGCATTGCAACTTCGGTAAGCGTTGTGGTTTAAGTCTGACCGTTGTGTAAAAATCGCGCAGATTTTGGGCCATGTGACAACATAACATAGCAGAACAGTTAGCTGGAGGTTAGCTGTCGGGCGGTTGTGTAGACCGTCTATTGGAACACTTGATGTTTGCCATGTGAACGCACTGTGGGGACCGCTGGTGGGTTGGGACCTTCGGCGGTCCCCAACTCCCCAAACTCAAATGTAATAAACCATAAATTAAACCCGCGAACTATGATGGTTAAGTAACAGATGTGGCTCGGGTAGTTAGGACGTGCGCTATTTCTGCCGGAGGTTGCGGGGTCAAGCCCTACGGACCTCACAACAATTTTAACACACCATTAGGGGGACACGTAGAAGCCTCAGGGCTAGCCACGTGGCACCCATTAATTGGTCCTCCAAAAGCCCCGTACAACGAATTCGACCAATAAAATGGCACCACTTGTCATCCTGTGGTTGGATCTGAGGAAGGAATATTCCTCAGAATATTCATTTTTCTGACTGTGCATCCACCTTACTGACTGGGCATCCCAGTCAACCCTGGTCAAACTGTTGCAAAATTTACCTCTTTGGCATTTCGATCAGAACGTGATATCTCCCTTATACGACATCGGTTTTTCGAACCGTTCGCGGCGCTAGAATGAGGAAGACGAGATTTGCACAACCATCCTGGTTTCAACCCAATCCTATAACTTTTAATTTTGAGCAAAATTAAGAACTCTTTATCAAACATCAAGTTAGAATAGCTGAGGAGGACATTTGGAAAACTGCATTTAAAACTAGACAAGGATTGTTTGAGTGGATAGTTATTCCATTCGGTCTAACAAATGCTCCAGCTACTTTCATGAGAGTTATGAATGATGTTCAAACACCATTTTTAGATAAATTTTTCATTTTTTACTTAGATGATATTTTGATATTCAGAAAATCAAGAGATGAACATGTCATGCATGTGAACAAGGTACTTGATGTCTTTAAAAAAGAGCAGTTATTTTTAAATATGTCAAAGTACGAGTTTGGAAAGATTTCTTTAGTGTATTTGGGACACATTGTTGGAGGAGGTGAGTTGAATATAAGCCCTTCCAAATTAGAGTTCATTCTTAATTGGCCCAAGCCCAATACAGTTAGGGAGGTAAGAAGATTTCTTGGGGCAGCACAATATTGGAGGAAATTCATTGCTAATTTTTCTTCCATTGAAGCTCCATTACATGCATTGACAAGTGTCAAGAAAGTATACCATTGGGGAGATATGTAACAAAAAGCGTTTGATGCTTTAAAACAAAATATCATTTCAGCACCGGTATTGGCTCTTCTGGATCTTAGACAGCCATTTGATATCCAAACAGATGCAAGTGATTACGCCATGGGAGTAGTTCTCATGCAACATGGTAAGCCTATTTCGTTTCATTCTGGAATTTTTAATGGAGGTGTGACTAACTATCCCACCTATGACATAGATTTATATGCATTGGTACAAAGTGTAAAGAAATGGAAGCACTATTTGATGGGGAAAGGGACCATTATACATACAGACCATCAGCCATTACAGTACTTACAATCACAGTCAAAGTTTCAGCAATCAAGACATTTCAGATGGATGGGATTTCTACAAAAATTTCATTTGGTTATCAGGTATAAAAAGGGAATCTACAATAAGGTAGTTGATATGCTCTCTAGGCCTATTGTAAATTCATCTATTATACTCAAGCACAATTCAATTCTGCATGAAAGTTACATTGAACAATATGCATATGACAGTGATTTTCAATATGTGTATGAAAGCTTGAGTTAAGGAAACCAAATTGAAGAGTTAGATTATCATGTACATAAAAGTTTGTTGTATCACTTGGGCAAGTTATGTATTCCATGGGGAGAAAGAAACAATATCATAAGGGAGGCGCACACTTCATTGATTGTTGGACATTTCGGTCCAGGCAAGACGGTAGCGAATCTCCAAAGGTATTGTTATTGCCCATGCATGATTGATAGTGTATCTCGTTTTATTAGAGGATTTTCTTTATGTGCAATAAGTAAGCCTAGTAATAGGAAACTTGGACTGTACATTCCACTTTCGGTTCCTTCGCATCCTTGGGAGAGTATCTCAATGGATTTTGTAGGAGGTCTTCCAATGTCAAGGAAAGATCGTGATTACTTGTACGTTGTTGTAGATAGGTTCAGAAAGATGTGTCTTTTGATGGCATGTAAAAAACAAATTACAGTTGAACAAACAGCTCATATTTTATTTCAAAATGTATGGGTTCATTTTGGTCTTCCTACTTCTATTTTAAGTGATCGAGATTCCTGTTTTGTTGGGAATTTTTGGTCAAAATTGTGGGACATAATGGACATTAAGTTGAAGAAGAGTACAACCTTTCATCCTCAAACCGATGGTCAGACCGAGGTGGTTAACAGGACAGTCATTCATCTTCTTAGAGGTTATTGCAGCAAACATCCCAAGTTGTTGGATGAACAATTGCATTACATTCATCATGCATACAACATGGCAAAGCATTCTTCCACAAACACATCGCCATTTGAGGCGTGTCTTGGGTACTTTCCAAGATCACCTTTGGACTTCATATTTGAGAAAGATGTCACTACAGATGGTCATAGTGACATAGATAAGGCAAGGAAGTTCATTGATAAAATTCAATTGGTACATCACATAGTGCAAGAACAACTTGAAAAGAGTCAAAGAAGCTACAAAGCAAGACATGATAAACAATGTGTTGATCACAAATTCCAGGTTGGAGATGAAGTTTGGTTAGAAAGAGAAATTACAAGGAGAAGGTAAAAATCTTAGCCAATCCATTATGGTCCTTTTAAAATTTTGGAAAATATTGGTAGCAATGTATTTAAGCTATATTTTCCTCCTTATACGCAAATATATTTTGTCGTTAATGTTGAGAATTTGAGATTGTTTGAGCCTCCTTTAATTGATGATCAAGGAGAGCATGTTCAACTGCCATCAATATATGATTTCTCGTCGGAATATGTTGATGAACTTCAGCAAGATCTCATACTTGATAAAAGAACCAAAACTTCAAGAAGAGGGAATGTTGAATACCTTAGAGTGGGACTCAAAGGACAGAATCCTTCCAAGGCCAAATGGATGGAGATTAAAAGGGTGAGGGAGTTGTACCCTCACCTGCTGAATAATTGATAATATCTTTTGGGGTCCAAAAGGCTTCTAATGGGGAGGAATTATAAGAGGCTCAATATTTAGCTCAAAAATGAAAGTGCTTAGAAATGCTCCAAACCAGAACAACAGCGTAGATCTCGTTTCTAGGATTCCGATGCAAATTGTTTCATCAAAATCTGACACCGGATGAAGAAGTTATGACATGTTGTCCGTTTTCTCGAATAGGTAAAAAATTTGCAGAACAGTGATAGGCTGATGACATGTAGCCCAATCAGTACTCCAGGTATATCCAGAGAATATTCTCTATTTTTAGCCCAATGAAACTGTGACAAGTGTCACAATCAGATTCGCCAGTGAACTTTAGAAGTGAATTTTTTTCTTACATCTAACCTATGGTTGAAGGAGAATTTTTTTTAGTTGGAATATTCCAACCAGAGTTGAACACATGGTGCAACTAGGGGACGCCACGTTCCCCCTCTGGTGGACCCATCCAATCTTAGGACTGCGTTGAAATTTCGAATTATGGTTTTTTAATCAAGTTCTGGACTTACATATATTATTTCACATATGATTATTATCCTAAGGTTTCAGCTATATGGGCGGAGTCATTTTATACATGATTATTAACCTAAGGTTTCAGCTATATGGGCGGCGTCATTTTATACCTAGGGTTCTAACTATGGTGGGCATATTGTTATGGGCTGGGCATAAAAACCATGGAACAGGTGTATACATTATACATGCAGAGATATTAAATTACCAAAAGTATAAACCTTTGGATCGACAGTCATATAAGTATGCAAACAGTTGAATTATATTCCAAGTTTCGACTAAGGTTTATTATCGTGGCATGGGAAAAAACTATGGTGTCGAGGTCGGAGTCGAACCCATGACCTACCCCGCACCACGCATACATCTTACTGTTTGAGCTCTACAATGATTCTTAACCATATAAGGTCACCACTACTATTTATGTTTTAATGTTGTTGACAACGGGGTTTCGAAGGGGGCTAGCACCCTCCCATGTGACTTCAACAAATGACTGCGGGTGGAGGCCAATCAAACTGGTGGAACATATTAAAGTTAAACCATGTTTATTAATGATTAATCTGCGGGTTATGCTAATCTAATCTGACTTCCAACCAATGGATAACTGCATAGTTAATGACGCGCTTATCCTTAATTAAGTCGTCATTAATTGCTAGTTAATCCGCGCTTAGATTGGCGACAACGCCATTATTGGCGGGTTTCACCAAAAATATCGAGGTTAGTTGGAGTCCTTCCATATTTGTAGGAGAAATAGTAGGGAAATTTGTTTTTGCCATAACTTGGCCAAATTTTGACCAATTTTGGCTCAGGAAGAGTCATTATTGGTAGATTTTGATGTTTTGGAGCCAATGGAGCAGGTTGCAGAGGCAACAAAAGATTGTAAACAACATTATTTCACAATTGAGCTAATACAAACGCCCATGCCATGGAAGCAAGACCAAGGAGATGTAGCCAAGGAGGGGTGAAATCCTTCATCAAATCAAAGTGTTATTGATTCAATTGTCATGGTTTGTTGTGTGTTTATATGTTGTTGTTCAACATTAAGTTTCCATGTTTTTATGTTCATGAATTCAACTTAATATCCACAAGTTTACTTGTTTATCAATCATAAGCACTTCCATAAACCCTTGTACAAGAAGCAAACATCAACACTCTTAATATAAATTTTTATAGCATCATTTATCACCTCCATATACTTTATGACTTATGGATTGGCCTTGGGAAACCCTTCCATTCAGACTTGATCACACTTCTTAAAAAACGGTATTTTAAAATCCACACGTGACTCTGCCTAGTTTTTTCTACGTGTAGATGTGGGTCCATCCATAGCTAACCCGCGTATGTTATTTAAAATATTAAAAAACATATAAAACTCCTATTAATGAGGTGAGGTTTACAATTTTTTCCTGTAACTTAACTACCCTAGCTCGTGGCCTAACTGTTCCCCAACTGAAAAAACTAATTTGAGGAAGTATAAATACACCTCAAGGGAATGGCCCAAGGGAGGAGAGAGAGAATGATATTGATATTATAGCCTGTTATAGCCCTGATCAAGTCTGATATTTCCCTATGCCTCCTGCACTTCCCAGGTTTAGGAAACCCTTGTTTCCTTGTGATGATCACCCCCACTTTATGTGACATCCTTTGTGCACCATTTATGGAAGAAGCTTTGTGAGGCTAGGGCTAGATAGATCCGGAGGACGGTTTATCTTGGAGCAATGGGAGATCTCAGGTGATTTCTCCACTTTCCCTTTACATATTGTCAAAAAAATAAGTATTGTCTCATTCCCGATTTCTTTGTGTTATATGTCTCCTATACATGTTGAATGATCTTGAATGGTTTATTTCATGTTATTTTTATGAGATTATATATGCTAACATGCTGACATCTAGGACATATTTGATGTGCAACTATTTTGTGTGCTCTGTCTTGATTGATTTGCAGGTTTTGGAGCACGAGGAGTAGCAGAGGGTTTGCACCTTGCGGGATCGATCTTAAACGAAGGAGAAACGGGTAAGGTCGTCTATCCTGAATTTTCTAGTTCAAGCATAAAAAATAATAATTAGAGTTATTCTTGTGATAATATGCCATCCGCTCTATTAGGTCCCTCAACCCAGACCTTAGGGTAGTTATGCCCATAACATAAAATTGAAACTGATATTAACACAACAAAACTAACAATCAAATTCAGATCACATCAAATTCTCTTACGGACATATTCACCATCTTGAAGATGATGTACCTACACATATTAGATATCATGTACAAACAAATCTATAGAAGCATGAAGTTAGTAAAATCTTATAATAACAGAAGCATTAGGCTTTACAAACATAATCATCAAGAAACTATACTTCAATACTTCAAATTCTTGCCCAGGTTTTGTTACAAACTCGAAATCAGCTCAAACAAAATATCAATCTCGTTGTCTCTAGGGTTTCAATATTCTTTCAATGACATGACAAGTTGTTTCATATATCCAATCCTAGAAACAATTAAAACAAGTAATGCATCTTGTTGTACCTAGAGAGATAACCCACGGCTGAAAATAGGTCAGTGCCCAAGACATTTATTAAAATCAATAATGAAAATGGTTTGGTGTCCCATTCTTTTAAAACCCTAGAGAATTTAGTTCTTACTAGTCTTCAACGTGAGAACAAAATTTCAAAGTGGCCTTTTGATGTTGAATACAAATGAAAAATATAGAACAAAAACAAGTGATGGCAACAAGTCTTTAACAATAGGAAGCCTTTGCAGAATATCTTGTTTCCAACTTTAGAGGGAAAATGTAGACATCGTGAAATGAAATGTAGAAAAGAGGAGCGCAACATTAAGTATTTTAACTTTAGTTTACATAACTGTAAAATTAAAGACCAACAACTTCATTACTCAATTCTAAAGAAGAATGATTTAAAATACGATGTAACTGGAAAGACAATCATACTCAACAAATTATGGAATCAATCAAAATATTTATTCATATCCACATGAAGTTCTAAAATACGAAATTGTTTAGCTTCTGAGGTCCAAAAACTCAGAATCCTCTTTCTCATTCTGACTTAAATTTTATACAAAATTTCATAAACGAACAGTTAAAAAACTCTCAACTACCAAAACTAATAACCTCCTAAAATACTTCGAAATTAATCATTCCTTCGATCATTACATTTTGAAAAATAAAACATAAATACAAAATCTAAAAACATTTAGAAACTGACGAATCTTGTGGACAATGAGATGGCGGAACGACTACACGAACCCGCGCTCGCCTGCTAACGTAATTACGGGGAAAAATCTTGTACGGAGGAAATAGGACGGAGTCCCCTCGCAACCATTTTGAGTCGTCAATTCATTGTCAAAGGAGATCACGACAAGTCTATGTGGAGGCACTCAAAGGGCTAACTATCCGACATGTTGTGTCGTGGGGTTTGCTCCATCCGTTGAGTCCCGCTCCCATTTTCCATAACGCTCCAAAACATAACCGATCTTTAACACTCAAAATTTGGTGTTGTCAATTTTAATATAGGGACCCACATGCTTAAGAGCTTAAGTTTGCATTAAAATTTAATTAGTTCTGCTTAATTCACCATTACATACTAATCAAAATTCAAAATCGAAATACTTTCGCCTTGTGATTTTCTTTCTCTTTTTCTCTTTCTTTTTTCCTTTTTGGATATATATACATTTTCCATTTAACAGGTAGAAAAATAAAACAAGCTACAACACATCTAACAATTTTCAGAATTCATATGTTATACTTCCTACTAGGATTTCATGTAAACCCTTGATCTCATACATGAGCTTCAACAACCAATCACAACTTATCAACATTACTAGATTTTAGTAGGGTTTGTTGTAAACCCTAGATTTTCTTATTTACAAATTCTCAGCAATCACTATACAGATTCATAGTTTTCATATTGTTATATTTCCCATACTAGACAATTTAACTACTATTGGGGTTTAGCTGCAAAACACTATATTTCGCAAACAACATCATCCTAGACCATCAAACTTTGACTAGGGATTGTTTCCAAACCTTAAGAGTCATGACCATTAACAATTAGGTCAACAAATATATCTAGGAATTCATCAACATATTATAAGCATGACATATGTAAGGTAATACATTAGACATATTTCGACCTAGTCCAGGCTAGGGTTTCAACCAAATACACACATATATACCTAGGGTTTTATTCTTAGGACCTTACTTTAAATACATAACAAGGGTTTTGCTTATAGACACAACCAAACCCTAAATATCTAGCCTTTCAATTCATAACATAGCAAACCCTACTTTACCAGAAATTCATAGTTTCGGGATTTCAGACAACATCATTTCAATGCTAACAAGTTAAGGTTTTCATGATTATACCAAAACCTCAAACATGACATCGTGAATATATAAAACATAATAGCAATTTATTATCAATAACCTTAAGTAGGTTAGGGTTTCATTCATTGTCAACATACCCTTAGGTTAGGGTTTTCCATAGAACCTGTCTAGGGTTCTATAAGAACAATCAAGGATGTAAGGAGGGTAGATTTATCAAAATATGAATCACCATAAACAAGAATATTTATGATTCAAGACAACTAGACATAACGATGTTAGTAATATAATGGAAATTTCAAAATAAGATGAATGTACTTTTTATATTAAAATAATTTTATAATATGTATAGTATAAGACAAACCTGGAAATGTTTCTTAACAAACCTTGTATGAATTCCTTGAAGTGTAAGCCATTATCTTCTATACATATAATGCATACATTCAAGAAAAACATGTGATACCAAGAACATGATTTAATTTCTAAAGTTATATCTCCTACATAACCATGGAGAATGGAGTCCTATGAAAAAATATTCCTTCTTTCAATCAAGGACTTTTGCTTGAAATCCTAGATTACTTGTAAATCCTATAAGATGAGGAAACAAGGATTATATAGACCATTTAGGATTAGATAGATTAAAAATCTAAAAGATTATGAACATACGTACCTTTTGAATTACACACCTCTAGTTTTATTAGACTTGGGATACTCATTGTATATGCATCAATACTTGATTTCCTTGACCTAGTTCGATGATCAGGAGCTCAAATTTAAGCTCAAAAATTAAAGTTCTCGTAATGACGTGAAACTTGAACAACTGCATAGTGCTCGTTGTCCTAATTCTGGCGCACTTCGTTTCGCGCGAAATGGACTCTGTATTCTCCCGGAAACACGATATGTTCATTTTGTTAAATAGGGAAATTTTATACAGGGATGAAAGGGATGCTAACTAGGCATCCGTACAGTCCAGTCATTAAAAATGCATATTCCAAGGAATATTCCAACAGGTGGACCATTTAGCAGATGACAAGTGTATACAACTTATTTGTTGTTGGCGTTGAGTTGGATCAATGAGGTCGTGACACGTGGCAAGCTCGGTGGCTGCCACGTGCCCTAATAAATGTTGGTCAAAATTTGAGGGCAGAGGCGTCAAGGTTCGACCACGCGACCTCCCACAAGCAAATTCCACTCCTTACCACTCTCCCTGCATGTTGGTTCTTAACCACTATGGGATTTCGCAGTTATTTAAAGTGTGTATTGTTTGTCGATGGGAGGAGAGGGGACCAGCCCCTAACGCATAAGACCAAGCTCATAACCATTGGCGGGCTTCAACACTAATGGCAGAGTTTAACACTAATCCATAATTATATTATCACTAATCCAATTTTATTAATGCAAAACAAGATTAGCACATAAACTGTTGAATTAAGGGTTAAGCATGGGTTAATTAGTGCTAAACGTGCTTAATTAATTTAATGGTTATTAATTAAAGTTAAACCAGATTAACTTGGCAGTCGGCCAAATCCAGTGGAATTGGTAGTTTAACTCCAGCTAAGTGTAGTTTGCCAGATTTGGTGGAGTTTTTCTAGGTGAAACTAGTAGAAGTCATAACTAAGGCAGTTTTCGACCAATTGAAGCACATAAAGAGGTTAGATGACCATTCTTGGGAATTCTCGACTCAATGGTGCAGGTTTCAAAAGCAATGGAGCACTTCTAGATGGGATTTTTCCAGCTTGAAGTTTAAGGATGCCCAGGGCCACTAGAGGGTTAGGCCATATCTGCTTCACCTGGAGACCAATTGAAGAGCAAGAAGAGGCTAGATAGCCATTCTTGGCCATTCTGATTTCATTGGAATAGGTTTCAGAACCATTTGAGCACTTCTGGATGGGTTTCTAGCAAAGTGAAGCCTATGGGTTCTATGGAAAACCAGTGTGTTGAACCAGTTCGTGGAGGATTTTGAGATGGAGATGATCTTACAGGGGTCTTCCAGCCTCCATATGTTTGCAACAACAACCTTTGCAATAGTGTTGTAGCCATTTCTCATTTTTTCTCTTTATTTTCTTTAGAGAAAAAGATTGTTTATGTACTTGCAGTGTTTTAGTACATGTTGATGCTCTTTCGAATTGGAGTAAGGGATCTTGATGGAGGATGCCCATGTGTTGCTGATAGTTGCATGCTTGACTGTAGGTCAGCAAGTGCAAGGTAAAAGAAACTTTGTAGGAGTTGTTTCTTTGTAGGAGAAACTTACCATTTCAGTTCAGCACTTTGATGTACTCTTCATGTTGAAACCTTGAGCATAATGAGAATGAATCATGCCTTCAGAGATGATTCAAGGAGATGTAGCCCAGGAGGGGTGAACTCCTTCAACAATGGATTGTGTATTGCTGTTTGATGCATATTTTCATTCAATGTTTGATGATTTCATATTTTAAAATTTGTTCATGGAATTACCGTAAGAAAGACACTTAAAAAAAAATCTTGACATAACATGTTGTTTAGTACAAATCTTATGCACATAAGAAGCAAGCATGTATATTTTGAAGGGGGACTTAGCAAATCATTTACTAATACATCTCCATTCAGATTAGTTGGTATTAGAGCTACAGGTTTATTTTTGGCTTGTGTTGCTTTGTGCAAAGAGGGTTTGACTATTTACAAGGTGAAAATCCTTACAAGGTTGAAACTCCGGAGAGGAGAAGAAAAACTTGTTGGTGCATATTCCCAAGTTGGAATAAGGAGAAGGAGGCCAGATTTGCCACAATATCCACCTCTCTCTAGGAGGCCAATAAGCATGTATCTAGGAGGAGATTCTACAAGACTTACAATAGATGAAAGCTTCAGAAAGGCTTTCTGGGACATGTTAGGAATGGTGAATGTCCTCTATGAAGAGAAGAACTCATAACTGCAAGATGATGGCTCTAGACCTTCAAAAAGGATATTTCATCACCAGGAGAAGACCATGATATTAGTAGCGCTAAAGACAGATATAACTCTCAAGAGGCTTATGCAAAGCATGGTGATTTTGATTATTTGTCAAAGCAAATTCCTTGTACATTTTGTGAATATTTTGACCATTGTGTGGCTATGTGTGAGAAACGCATGATAATAGTTAAGAGGATGGACCAAATTTTGGGCATCAATAATATTGACTCCCTTTCACAAGAGAGAACTTCTATGTCTGTGAACAAGAAAAAAAAATTATGTGTTCATTTCCAAGTGCATGGACATGATATTGAACGTTGTTGGAAGCTACATCTAGAACTTCTCTCAAGGAAAGGTTAAAGGGTTATTTCACGTGATTCAAGGGAGACAAAAGGTAGCAAAAGGGGTTCTTCACAATCCTAAGCGACCTCCTCAAGACAAGATGATGCAAAAAGAGAACCCACAAGCCTAGGAGAGGCAAGATTGGGTAGACTTCTTGTAGAGTTGTTTTGAAAGTTTTGTAATTACTTGTTGTCATTACCTTTCGAAGGTACTTTTGTAAAGTGAAAATTATTGTCACTATGTTCAACAAGTAGATGTTGTTTTCTTTGATGTAATTTTTTTGGCTTGATAGTCCACATATTTATGGACTTTGCGAATGTACAAATTGTCATTCAAAAATTGTGTACTAGTTGTCTCATATTCATAGATACAAGTATTCGTGTTGAAACTTGTGTGAATGAATCTTGTTGTTAAGGTTGTTTAAAGATAACTATGTTTTGTAGGCAAAGCCAAACATCATGAAATATTTTGCAGCAAAGTAATTATATGTACAATCTCAGTTTGAAGACGCCAAATCAAGATGATTTGTTTCCGATCTCCAGGATGGGGTCAAGTTTGTATTCAAGAGAGAAGCTTCAAGATGAAGTGTTTTTTTGGAGCCGTGTAAAGTTGGGTTTTAAGAGAATATTCAGATTCCACTCGTCAGTGTTTGTTCTTCAACAACGATAAGAATTATGGCTCAGTTCTTAACACGACAACAAGTCTTCATGAGGAAGATAAGTGAAGTGCCTTGATTGGGGCTTGAAGGGCACCAATTGAAAGTTTTACATTGTAATTGAGTTTTAGGATATTTCTGAGTTATGACTTCTTCAATTTGATAAATAAAAGTGCTCTTTTGGAGAACAAAAGATTTCAGTGGGGAGGTATGATCAAGAGCTCAAATTTTAGCTCAAAAATTAAAGTTCTCAGAATGAAATGTAACTTGAACGACCATGTAGTGCTCATCATCCTGATTCTATCACACTTCGTTTTGCGTGAATAGGACTATGTATGCTCCCAGAAACGCGATTTGTTCACTTTGCTAAACAGGCAATTTTTGTGTCGGGATGACAGGGATGCTGACTAGGCATCTGTATAGTCCAGTCAGCAAAAATGCATATTCCAAAGAATATTCCTTGGAGTATTCTCACAAGTGGACCATTCAGTGAATGACAAGTGTCAGCATATTATTTGTTGTTGGCATTGAGTTGGACCATTGAGGTCGCGACAGCTGGCAAGCCCGGAGGCCGCCAAGTGCCCTAATAACCGTTGGTCAAAATTTTAGGACGTAGGGGTCGGGGTTTGACCACGCGACCTCCCACAAGAAAATTCCACGCCTTACCACTATGCTCGCATGTTGGTTCTTAACCACTATGGGATTGCACATTTATTTAAAGTGTACATTGTTTGTCGACAGGGGCAGAGAGGGTGAGCCCCCAGCACATAGGACCAAGCTCAGAACCATTGATAGGCTTCAACACTAATGGTGGAGTTTAACACTAATCCATAATTAGATTATCACTAATCCAAGTTTATTAACACAAAACAGGATTAACACATAAAGTGTTAGATTAAGGGTTAGGCATGGGTTGATGCGCTAAAAGTTCTTAATTGATTTAATGTGAATTAATTAAAGTTAAACCAGATTAACTTCGCAATCTTCCAAATCCTGCGGAACTGCCAATTTAACTCCAGCTAAGTGTAGTTTGCTAGATTTGGTGGAGTTTTTCTTGGTGAAACTGGCATAAGTCATAACTAAGGTAGTTTCAACCAATTGAAGCACACAAATAGTCTAGATGACCTTTATTGGGAATTATGGACTTAATGGTGTAGGTTTCAGAAGAAATGGAGCACTTCTAGACGAGATTTTTCCAACTTGAAGTTTAAGGATGTTTAGGGCCACTAGAGGGTTAGGCCATATCTGCTTCACCTAGAAACCAATTGAAGAGCAAGAAGAGGCTAGATAGCCATTCTTGGCCATTATGAGTTCATTGAAATAGGTTTCAGAACCATTTGAGCACTTATGGATGGGTTTCTAGAAAATTGAATGCTATGGGTGTTATGGATAACTAGCGTGTTGAACCACTTCTTCGAGGATTTTGAGATGGAGATGATCTTGCAGGGGTCTTCCAGCCTCCATATGTTTGCAGCAACAACCTTTGCAACAGTGTTGTAGCTATTTCTAATTTTTTCTCTTTATGTGTTTTAGAGAAAAATATTGTTTATGTACTTGCAGTGTTTTAGTACATGTTGATGCTCTTTCAAATTGGAGTAAGGGATCTTGATGGAGGATGCCCATGTGTTGTTGATAGTTGCATGCTTGATTGTAGGTCAGCAAGTGCAAGGCACAAAAAAACTTTGTAGGAGTTGTTTCTTTGTAGGAGAAACTTACCATTTCATTTCAACACTTTAATGTACTCTTCATGTTGAAACCTTGAGCATAATGAGAATGAATCATGCCTTCATAGAAGATTCAAGTAGATGTAGCCTAGGAGGGGTGAACTCCTTCAACAATGTATTGTGTATTGTTGTTTGATGCATCTTTCCATTCAATGTTTTCATGCTTTAAAATTTGTTCATGGAATTACTGTAAGAAATACACTTAAAAAAAAAAAAATCTTGAAACAACTTGTTGTTCAGTACAAATCTTATGCACATAAGAAGCAAGCATGTTTATATTATGAAGGGGAACTTAGAAAAGCATTTACTATTACACCTCCATTCATATCATTATGACTTTCAATTCAGATCCTCGAGGCTTCTTTTTCCATAGGAAAATTTTTGGATTCCTCAGTTATGGCCTTGTCTTTGGTCATGTAGTAGTTCTTATCATATCTATTGAAGTCATAGATCTCCATAGGCAAGTGTACCAAGATCCTTGTAGATATTTTTCTTTTCACTTATATCAGTTTTGTGATAGTATTCAGCCCATAAATATAACAATGTTTTGACCATATATTATTGAGCTTGAATTCCTTTATGACATGGTTGGGACACAAAACTTCACATTGAATTTGCTTATGATATATCACTGAAGTATGTTGAAACCTTGTCACTTGATTTGTCTCCTTGTAGTATGTTGAAACCTTGTCACTTTATTTCATCGAAACCTTCTCTGTATTTTAAGTGAAGTATTATCTTTCTTGACTATGAATTTACCGAAAATTTGGGAACCCAATCTCTGAAAAGATCTAAATTATCTAACTTTGAACTCCTTCTTAAGTTGGAATCTTGATCTAATTGATATTTTCTCAGAGATAAATGCAAACAAAACCTTTCATTGAGTGGTCTTCAAACTTCCTTTGATCATGACCTTACCTCTAATACCATGTTGAGAAATCTAAAGCGTGGCAGTTAAATGTTTTCTCTTATTATGACATTATCTTGTGATGTTTTTCATTGTTATTATTTGATATTTAAAATTATATTTTATTATCATCAAGACTAATGCCAACAAACAAATAGAAGAGGACACAAGATGTAGGCATACAGCCAGGGAAAAATCCCACTCTAGGGGAAAACCCGGTCAAAATTATTTATTTATTACATTCAAAATAAGATGAGAGAACCAAGACCCTCACAACCTAGAATAGAGACTCCCTCCATAAAGTCACCTTTTATGGTCTTCCTTTCACTCTGTTTGCATTGAAATTGTATTCTCACGTATAGCAAGATCCATGTGACTGTGTTAGAACGAAATTCTTGTCATTGTGTTAGCATCGAATACTTGTCACTCTATTTGCATCAAGACCTCATCACTGTAATAGCACTGAGACATCATTACTTTAATAGCACTTATTTCTCTTCACTTTAATAGCACTAAGACCTCATCATTGTAATAGCATTGAGACCGTATCACTGTGTTTGCACTGAAATGTAATTGAAACTGTGATAGCACCAAGACTGTAATTTGAGCGAGGTTAAGACTGTGATAGCACTGAAACTCCTTCTCTGAGTTTGGTCTGAATTTCCTTACTGCAGTCAGATGAAATCATCTCTGCAATTTAACCCGAACTCTGTGGTCACTGTGATAACACCGAACCTGTGATAGCACCAAGACTATAATTTGAGCGAGTTTAAGACTGTGATAGCACCGAAAATCCTTCTCTGAGTTTGGTCTGAATTTCCTTACTGCAGTCACCTGAAATCATCTCTGCAATTTAACCCAAAATCTGTGGTCACTATGATAACACTGAACCTGTGATAGCACCGAAGTTAGTTTATTATGATAGTACCAAAGTTTATACTCCATAAGATCATCTCTATACCCTATTTGAGCTCCTATCCCTGTAATAACACCAAAGTACTTGTCTCTGAAATTCTTATCCAAACTTATCTTATTGTCATTTGAGTGAAGACATTATAGACATATATATATTTGTCTCCATGTGAAATAGGCCGACATGAATTCTTTGAACAATTGTGTCTCCATAAGGTTAGGTCGACTTGAAGAGAAGTGTCATTAGGCTATTGAGGTTGATTTCAAAACTTTGGTGAAGAGGCTGATTTGCTGGAGGAGTCTTTGACCAAACAATAATTGACTTTTTCAACAACCTAAAGCCTACAATGGAGGATTTACCTATAACAGTTGAACCAAGCATGAAACCCGTGCTTTAACAAGTCAATTCAATAATAATAAAAATTATTTTTGCTTTTTTTTTTCACAAACATATCACATTTTGACTCAAGTACAATTTATGAAGACCGAACCTAGTTACATTCTTCAACAACAGAATGTTTGGTTTGCCAACAAAATAAATTTGATACAATTAGGACCTTGGGTTTGTTACAACCTTTAGCCATTCCAAGTCAGTGTTGGGAGGAGGTCTCAATGGATTTTATCACAGATTTACACAATTTTGAAGGAAAGAGTGTCATTATGGTGGTAGTTGATAGACTTACCAAGTATGCACATGTTTGTGCATTATCTCATCCTTTTAAAGCCAATACAATTGCTACTGCACTTATGGAAACAATCCAAAAGCTACATGTAAACCCAAAGATTATTTTAGGTGACAAAGATCCCATTTTCACTGGAAATTTTTGGACAAAATTATTTTCTTGTCTTGGTACTCAATTAGCTCATTGATCTGAATGTGATCAAAATTATGTGCTGAGGTAGAATTGATTAATTGCCATCACTGAATTGATTGTTAATTGAAATGCTTAATGTGGAAGACTGAAGGAAATCTAAATCATTTACGACTTAAACCAGCAGCATATTAACATGAAATTACAACAGAGAACAGAGAAAAGAGACAACAAACATTGTTTATGGAGTTTTTCCCTGGTGGACTACATCTCCGGGTCCGATTTCAAGATGGGCGTCCGCTTTATTAGGATTGATCCGAGGAAGTATTTACAAAAAAAATACACCAGATTGAATGTTCTCACAAGCACCTCTGGTCACTGACAACAAAAATCTCTCTCTCCTAGCTTTCCAAACCTATCTCTGCACTCAATTCCAACTTCGGATGACCAAGAAACACTGAAAATAAAATTGCCTCTCTTGCTCAAAATCTGAATACAAAGTCACTCATGTGTCCTCATGAAGAAAAAATGTCATTGTTTATAAAGTCCTGGTCTCAAACTCCTTGATGTTAATATAGGCAAGTGGTTGAGCAAATCAAGTATTTTGAGGTCTCGGTCTTATGATATGGTGACACCTAGTGTATTAGGGATAAGGTGTAATCTTTACAACTTGGCGTAATTTAATTGAAAACCCAAAAATAAACCTTGGGATAAAATCTTAGCCTTGACGGCTATCTAACAGCGGGAATGAGCAAAAGGCGGCATGTGAACAGGCGCGGTCTAACTGCAGGCGGACATCTGGGCGGATAAGAACTGACAATTCCACTGACCATTATTGTCTGTGCTCATGTGACAGCTTTCACTGACGATAATGTTGTGGTTCCAACGATGGCTTGAGTTGGCGGCTTATCCCCTTAACCTTCGTAGCGTTCACATGAACTTCCTGATAGTTTCGACTAGCGGCTTATCCAAACTCTACATTAAACTTAACCTTTGCAGTGTTCACATGCGCCACCAACTCTGATGCGGTTATCCATGACAGTTAAGACTGTGTGGGTTTTAAACTTTAGTTTATTTGTAGTGTTTTATAATACATAGTCCCGAACCTTGTTTACACCATTTGCATTAGATTTATAGCTCTAGGTTTTTAGGTCTAGGTTTTAGACCTTAGGTCTATTACATGTTGTAGTTTGTTTGCACTAGGTTTATAACACACCTTAGGTTTTAGACTTACACCATTTAGGATTTTTACATAGGTACATGTCACCACATGACCTTTAAAATTTTACCACACACACACCATGACAAATACCACACATTCCATGACATCACTAAAGTACACCATGAACCCAAACTAAACCATGATGAAGTATCATTCATCTGGGATACTGGAGGACGTAGTGATTTGAAGACTGAACCAGACATCGGACAAACTGCAGCTGACTTGACCTCATTGTCGATCTACACTAAAGCAAGATCCCCTTGAATCAATCCTCTCCACTTGAAATATTTTGGACCATAAAATTTCGACTTAAGCAAACATCAAGTGAGGGTATAACTCCCTCACTTTTCCGATCTCTATCCACCTTGCCATGCTTGGATTCATGCCCTTGAGTGCTACTTGAATATATTCATCATCTCCTCGGCTTGAAGTGCGAACTCTCTTGTCCAAGATGGTATCTTCCCGTAACTCATTCATATACTCAGGTGCCAAATCATCAATAGTAGGAATCTGTGTATCTTCCTCGGGATCAATGATCATCGGAGGTTCATACAACTTCAAATTTTCTACATTCACAACTAATAAATACGCATGTAAGGAGGTAAATCTAATCAAAATGCATTATTTACAACCTTTTCAAAAATCTTGAAAGGACCATACCTTATGGGTTTCATTTTCTTACCTTCTCCTTTCAATCTGTCTTTACATATATAAAACCATGCATGATCGCCAACCTGAAAATGATGATCGACTCGATGCTTGTCATGGCACATTTTGTACTTGGCATGACTCTTCTCTAATTGATCCTGCACTGCCTCATATACCTGTTGTATCCATTGAATGAACTTAACTGCTTTGTTTGAATCGTCGTGTCCATCCACTTTCTCTTCTTTACCAAACATGAAGTCCATCAGTGACTTTCGTAGATACCCCGAACATGTTTCAAATGGCGATCGATTAGTCGAAGAATGTAAGGCTTGATTTTAAGCATGTTGCACATAAGGTAAAGATTCATCCCACAAGTTAGGATGTTTACTACAGTAACCTCAAAGAATATGTATCACTTTCATGTTCACCACTTATGTTTTTCCTTCAACAAAATCCATGGAAATGTTGTCCCATGGTCGTAAAGGAACTGGAAGTGGCATGTACAAATCAATATTTTGATTGCTTGGCTTGCTTGTCGAACACATCACACATCCTTTTAAGTACTTCACAATTGTTTCATACATGCAAGACTAGTAACAATACCTTTGAATTTACGCCATCGTCTTACTTACACCAAAATGTCCTGCAATTTGAGAAGAATGAGATTCCTGTATAACCTGTGCCCTTTCTGTATGTGGTATGCACAACTTACCCAGATGATATAACAACCTGTCATGAATATGAAAATTGACTTCTTCCACCTGAGTACCATGATTTAGTGACTCATAAATATCTTTGAAATCAACATCAGTACTGCATTTTTCTACATACCTTTCAAGTTTCAATGAAATATTCTACAGTACTAATGAAGCATTCAAAGACGGTCTAGATAGCATATCAACTACTTTGTTTGTTACGTCTTTCTTGTACTTAATTACTAAGTGAAATTGTTGAAGAAATCCCATCCATATGTAGTGGCGAGATTTTTGCAACTTAGTCTGTGACTGAAGGTATTGAAGCAGCTGATGATCTATGTGTCATTGTTTCCTCACCACTAGCACATGTTTCAATTTTAAATGGCTGTTGAAGATCTACTAAAGCTAAGATTGGTGTTGCAAAAATTTTCTGCTTAAGTGAATCAAAAACTTTAAAGTTGACACACATTCCCCATGTCTCGTTTTTCTTATGAAAAAAAATTATGGGTGAACCACATGGAGATGAACTGGGTCGAATGAAGTCTTTTCGAACCATCCCTTGGATTTGTTTCTTTATTTCTTCAAGCTCTATGACTGACATGTGTTACATTCTGACATTAGGAAGAGGGGCATCAGACATCATCTGTATCTCATGTTGTATTTCTCGTTTATGAAGTAGATGTTTTGGTTATTTAAATAGACTTTGAAATGAATCTACCACTTTAACCAAAATATCTTTAAACCGAGATTCACAACCTGAAAAAGCATAATGTAGATCCTTATGATGTTCTTTTACAACCATGAGTATATATCTTTTACTTGAACTTAAGTCACTTCATCTGATTAGCATTAACTAAATCCAAGTGAGTTTTGATTTTATGTGCCCGTAAGATGTATTCAATCCCATATTTCTTAAGATGATATTTATGCTCTTTCCTATGAAAAACTCATTGTGATCATAGAGATAAGGACTTCCTAGCACTATTCCACATATGTCTAACGGTGTCATATCTAAATCCACTTCATCAATGTAATTAGTTGCCATGGAAAATTTTAAATAACACTGCTTTGTGACATTAATCTAAGTCTTTTCCTTTAGCCAACCTAATGGGTATGGTCTTGGATGATTATGTGTCTCCAAACCCAATTTCTTAACTAATGATTTAGATATTAAATTTGCTTGTGACCTAGTGTCAAACAATGTATCTATTTTCGTGTGCTTAGAAGTTACCCTTATGTGAAATAATTCAACTCTTTTATCTTCATCCAGATGATTAATGTTTGAAGAAGAAGCAGAAGTACTAGAATTTGAACTAGCGTCAGAATTTTTACCTATCATAACCATTGCGGTTTTTTTCCCTTCATCACTTGAATCAGAGCCTAGATCTTGTTGGATTGTTGTCATAATATTATTTTCACCTTTCTTCTTTTGGAACATCTTCTCTGATCTGAGTTCTGAGTGAAGTTTCTAACATCTAGCTTCATCATGTCTGATCCTCTGGCAGTGAGTGCAGGTCGGTCTTTCACCTTCCTTCTGAGTTGTCGTTGCCTTCTTTCCCTTCGAACTGCTCTTCCTCTTGTTGTCTTTGGTTTCCAACTATTTGGATGTATTCAGTGAAAACTTGAATGGTCTTCCACCTGATTCAATATGTATGGCTTGAACACATACTTCATCAGAGTCATTAGGATTAAACATCAATAATGTATGTTGTAAATATGAATGTAGACTTCTAATATACTTTAATAAATTTTCACGTGTATCCAAAAGAATACTAAGCACCAACACTTTCTTCTTTAACTCCTGAACATTTTATCCCTTACCTTGCCACAAATGCTGCCAATCAACAACATCTTGCTGCATGTATCCCAACGGATAAATTTGTTTCCTTAGAGCTTTCAAAAACTTAGACCATGAGGAGATGACTTTACCTTTACGCTTTAAATATATCTATGTTTTACTCTCCCACCATATTAGAGCAGTTCCCCCCATCCTAAGAGTAGCTAACTGGATTTTTGTCTTTTCATCAGAAATGTTCTGCATCCTATAATACACTTCTAACTACTTAATCCAATGATCTAGTTTCTCTGGGTTCATTTCGCCATCATAAACAGGTAGTTCAAATTTTAAATCAAGTTTCAAAAGAGATTTCTAAGATTTCTTTTATGTTTCAGCATCTGAACTAGATGAAGAAGAAGAAGATGATGATGATGGAGATGATGGAGGAGAAGGAGGTTTATCAGATTTTCATTTCCCCTTCTCCTTATTCGATGCCTTTGACGAAGAAGCTGCATGTATTGCCTTATTATCTTCATAGATTTCTCCCAAAATTTGATGCATGTTCAAAAACATTTGTTGAACTTGATTCTCGTCCATGGGCTTCACTTCAGGAGTTTCACCTGCTTCAATCCTTGTAATCATCGATTGATGAACTACTTTCCGCTTTCCAATTTTTGTATCGAACTCCTCAAGCATTTTCTCCACGTTGCAAAGATAACCTGGTTAACATTCACTGGCAAAAATACTACAAAGCACAACCCGCTTTGATACCAAAATATATGATCTGAATGTGATCGAAATTATGTGTTGAGGTAGAATTGATTAATTGCCATCAGTGAATTGATTGTTAACTGAACTTCTTAATGTGAAAAACTGAAGGAAATATAAATAATTTACGGCTTAAACTAGCAGCATATTAACATGAAATTACAGCAGATAACAGAGAAAAGAGACATCAAACATTTATTATGAAGTTCGTCCCTGGTGGACTACATCTCCGGGTCCGGTTTCAAGATGGGCGTCTGCTTTGTTAGGATTGTTCCGAGGAAGTAATTACACAGAAAATACACCAGAATTAATGTGCTTGTAGGCACCTCTGGCCAGTGAAAACAAAAATCTCTCTCTCCTAGCTTTCCAACGCTTGTATCTGCGCTCAATTCCGACTCCTGACGACCAAGAAACACTGAAAACAAAACTGCCTCTCTCGCTCAAAATATGAATACAAATTCACTCATGTGTCCTCATGAAGGAAAAATTTCATGGTTTATAAAGGCATGGTCTCGAACTCCTTGATGCCAATCTAGGAAGGTGGTTGATAAAATCAAGTGTGTTGAGGTCTCGGTCTTATGATACGGCGACACCTAGTGTATTAGGGATAAGGTGTAATCTTTACAACTTGGTGCAATTTAATTGAAAACAAAAAACTAAACCTTGGGATAAAATCTTAGCCCCGACGGCTAGCTAACGGCAGGAATGAGCAGATGGTGGCATGTGAATAGGCACGGTCTAACTGCAGGCGGACATCTGGGCGGATAAGAATCGACGGTTTCACTGACCGTTGTTATATGTGCTCATGTGACAGCTTTCGTTGACGGTAAATGTTGTGGTTCCAACGATGGCTTGAGCTGGTGGCTTATCCCCTTAACCTTTGCAACATTCACATGAACTGCTTGAAGGTTCTAGATGGCGGCTTATCCAAACTCTGTATTAAACTTAACCTTTGCAGTGTTCACATGCACCAACTAACTCCGACGCGGTTATCAATGACGGTTAAGACTGTGTCAGTTTTAAACTTTGGTTTATTTGCAATGTTTTATAATAAATAATCCCGAACCTTATTTACGCCTTTTGCATTAGATTTACAGCTCTAGGTTTTTAGGTCAAGGTTGTAGACCTTAGGTATATTACATGTTGTAGTTTGTTTGCACTAGGTTTTTAACACACCTTAGGTTTTAGACTTGCACGATTTAGGATTTTTACATAGGTACATGTCACCACATGACCTTTAAAATTTTACCACACACACACCATGACAAATACCACACATGCCATGACATCACTGAAGTACACCATGAACCCAAACTGAACCATGACGAAGTATCATTCGTCCAGAATACTATAGGACCTGGCGATCTTAAGACTGAACCGGACATCGGAGAAACTAGAGCTGACTGGACCTCACTATCGATCTGCACTGAAGAAAGATCCTCCTAGATCACTCATAGCTCATTTTATCATCCTCATTCTGATGCGAAAAATGAGATATTGAACAAATGTTTGGAAGGATATCTTGTTTGCTTTGTATCTGGTAAACAAACACATTGGGTCAAGTGGTTACCTCTAGTTGAATGGTGGTACAACACTTCCTTCCATACTGCAACAAAAATGACCTCTGTTATGGAACTTTATGGTTATCATCCACCATCCATCACATCATATTTAAGAGAAAATTATATGGTTCAAGTAGTGGAAGATCACATATTTGAGCATCAACAACAAGTTCTCCAACTCTTAAAGAATAACGTCACTTTGGCGCAGAATAAAATGAAACAATGAGCATATCAACATCGCAATTAAAGAAGTTTTGATGTAGGCGACTGGGTATTTTTACGGCTACAACCATACAAACAAATGTCTTTCAAGCAAGCTATGAATGATAATAAATTATTACCCAAGTACTATGGTCCTTACAAGGTGTTTCAAAATATTGGTACCGTGGCATACAAATTGGATTTGTCTGCATCTTCTTGAGCACGCTTAGTTTTCCATGCTTCATGATTAAAGAACGTTATTGATGACAAGATTCCAATTTAAACAATGTTTACAAAACTTGACAAAGAAGGAAAAATCATATTTGATCCTGAAGCAGTCACAGAAATAAGAACCCAACAACAACATAATTGATTAATTTCAGAGTATCTAATTAAGTGAAGAACTTACCCGCTGAAGATTCCACATGGAAGGATGAGAATTTTATACAAATGCACCTGGAACTACTCAAGCATTGAGGACAACACTTTTTGAAGGAGAGGGGCATGTTAGGTACCCATAATACTAGTGTATTCCCCTTATTGTTATTGTTAGTGTAGTCCCATATTGTTATTGTTGTGCCCCATAGAAGCCCACTATTGTTATTGTTGTGCCCTTACATTATTATTGTTTTGTAGGCTCTGTTTATATTGTGACCCCTTAGACTCTTATATATACCAAGGCCCGGGATATTTCCCCCTCGAAGAGGCCAATTTTCAAGTCGTTGATCTATCTTTTGTTTTGTTTTGTGAGTTGTTTGCATAACATCTATACATTCTTTGTCCATATATGACTACGTGACTCTTCATGTTCCACATATTGCTCTTGGACTTCCACACATTACAATTTGTCCATTTCTTTGAAAATACATCATTACACTCCACACGATGATGTGGCATGACACATACATTGACCATTATGATGAAACTTGTCCAATTTATAGCTTGACAATGATGACATGGGCTTCATGATGAGGTGGAAATGACAAGATATCTTCCTTATTGATTCATCTTGCATTCTTGATGACAAATATGATCCATGCTTCATCTTCATGGAAGATATACTTTATTTCTTAACTTCACCCTCCAAAGGGTCTTTGATACAAATAGGAATCCTCTGAGTCATCAGGCAATGTCGTCTTTCCATTTCAACCACGATCTGCTTCATGTCTACATGATAGCTCTATTTTATTCCTTTTTTCCGCGGGTTTTTATTTATGCTTTATCCTTGCTATCTGATCTTGAGCATCACCTTGTCATGCTAGGAAGATATTACTGCCAATGAAGATCATTCTTGATGAGGTGAAATCAGTCTAAAAACATTTATTCTATCAATACCTAGCTCATGGAATGATTTTCTCATGATACGCCTATGAGAGGGTTAAAAGAAGAAGGCTTGATTAGGAGGGTACGGTTAAACTCATCAAGCTTCATAAGAGGCCTTCAAGGTGCATTTGTGCACTTAATAAAGAGAGAGAGAGAGATAAAGGGTGTAAGGGCACACTTAGAAGAGATGAAGGAGTGAAGGTTTGAGCCTTCAAGCCTTCAAGGCACACTCATGCGCCCAAGGACAAGGAGGGCGCACTGGAGCATGTCGAAGGGATAAATGGAAATCATTTAAGCCTTCAAGGTGTGCCCATGCGCTCAAAGGGAAGGATGAATCTTTTTGATTCATGGGTGTCGCATGTGCTAAAAGGCTTCATGCTTCGTGGGTGTGACATGTGCTCAAAGGCTTTGTGCTTCATGGGTGCGACATGCACTCTTAAGGAGGATGCAGTTCTTCGAGCCAAAGGAGTGCACTCAAAAGCTTCGGGCTTCAAGAGTGTGTTATGCACTCAAGGATAAAGAGGGTGCACTGGAGCATGTTGAAGGGGTGAGGGGAAAACACTCAGGCCTTCAAGGTGTGCTCACATGCTCAAAGAGGGAGCAGTTCTTGCTGCCGAAGGAGTGTGCTCAAGCTTCATGTTTTGTGAGTGCGACATGCACTCAAAGGGAAGGATGAAACTTCGTGTTTCGTGAGTGCGACATGTGTTCTAATAGGGAGCATTTCTTCATGCCGAAGGAGTGCACTCAATATTTGTGCTTCGTGATTGCGACATGTGCTCTAAGAGGGAGCATTTCTTCATGCTGAAGGAGTGTGCTCAAGTTTTTTGCATCGTGAATGTGGCATGGGCTCAAAGGGAAGGATGAAGCTTCGTGTTTCATGAGTGCTACATGCGCTATAAGAGGGCGCATTTATTTGTGTCGGAGGAGTGCGCTTATAGTCTCGAAGTGTGCTCGTAGTTTTGAAGTGCGCTTAGGCTCTAAGAGTGCGCTTTTTAAGACAAGAAGGTCCTTGTTTGTTCGAAGTGCACTTTTTAGGGGACAAAAGTACCTTTTTCTTCTGAAGTACACATTTTCACTAAGCGAGGAATCAAAATTCTAGGTGAATTATCCTTAAGAAATACTAATGCATTGTGAGAGGAAGGATACCTTAGAAAAGACTTAGTGCACATGTATGGGAGGAAATATGGTTCAATGAGGCTCATGGATAAGTTGCGCTCATTTCATAATAAGAAGGCTAATGCCTCTATAACTTGCGTTGAATAGTAGGACCAAGAAAGGGCTTCAAAATGGCTAAGTGTGAGACTAATAGAGTAAAAGAGATAAATGCATCCTATCACAACTCAAACAAGGATCACACACATGAATTCCAATGATGCAAGCCAAGGGAATGCACATGAATGATGAGCAACAATCACACCTTGAAACGATAGAAAAGTGACACGTGCAAAATTTAAAGAAATTGAAGGCAACACATGCCAGAGTGAAGATAAAATGAGTATGACACTTGTTAAGGTAAAATCAAGCAAAAGTGACAACCACGAAATTGAAAGTGACAGTTGAGAACACAGAGGTGCCCAAAAGTGACAATTGAGAACACTCATAGAAATAGAATGCAATTGTAACCAAGGCAAGGGAGACTTTTAACGAAAGTGTGCGGTGACTATCGACATGAGTTCAACATCGCACAACAATTGTCTTGATGGATGATGTCATGCTTGTTCAAGACTACGTAAAGGAAGTGTTCTCGTGAACTCATCGAAGACTAAGCATGTGTGTGCAAATGACTTGACAATTAAGACTTGGAAGAAGACTTAAACATTTTTCAAACACCAATCAACCATGGAATGAAATATTGTGGGATCCTTAATAGGCTCCAAAATTCAATTGTGGGAAAAATTTTGGAGGGTGTTGAACGCAACGTAAACACTTAGCAACACATGGGTTGAACTCCAAATTCTCTATTTAGGTTTAGTTCTCTAAGTGCAAGGTCTCAGTATTTTAGGAAGTATTGATTCATATTGCGGATTACCTTGGCTACTCTACTTAATCGAGTTAGAGATATAGTCCCCTCCATTCCCTTACTCAGTTAAACACATATCAAGTCTTAGTAAATCACAATTGTTTCGATCTAGGAAAGGGTTAAATGCATGGTGATTTTAAGATATTCAGAGTATGAGTTTCATCTCTGGTGTTTCTCCACTGCCAATAGCCCTGGACAATACCCCAACGGAGTCACTACAGGAGCACAAGTGTTGCTTCACTGCCAATGAGGCTAGACAGTACCCCGATGGAGTCACTACAGGAACACAAGTGTTGCTTCGCTGCTAGCAAGCCTAGACAACACCTCGGCAAATTCACTTGATTCACTTCCTTGCGCAAGAATCCTTTCTCTTCTTTCACCCTTTATTTATTATTTATTTTTAATAGGATTGTGCTTTGGAACTTATTTAGTTTATGGGTGGAATAGGGATCCTGAATTATTGAGAGAGGAAGAGGTTTCCCCTTCATAGAAGTATTTATAGACCTCTAATATTTGTTTGCTCGCTTCAAATTTCACCTTTATCCTTTCTCTGTTTGACTGGATCAACACGAAAAACCCTATCTACTTACAATATCGAGTTTAGGAATGAGGATCTTAGAATAAATACAAGCTTTATAGTTCGACCAAATATTTTCCGTTCGAGTGGATCGTATTTTCCATTTAGACATCATTGAATTTAAAGATATGTAAACTGAAGATAAAGAAGAGGCAATAGATAATAAAATCATTGTTCTTCATCTCAATTGCCCTTTTCAAGTTTTTCCACATGTGTTTTGAGCGAACATGAGCATATTTCATGCAAAGCCTTATTGAAAAAAACGACAAAAGAAAAAACATAACAAAACAAAAATTCGAAACAAGAGACCAAGCAAATGGGGACTGAATCGAAAAGCATCATGTCAGAAAAAAATACGAAAACAAAACAAATGCAAAGGCTAGATGGAGAGCAGGAAAGAATGTGGATGCAATGCAAAGAAACTAAATGCAACTAAGCCTACTCCTAACCTAAACAATAAGAAGTATATGGATAAGTGTAATGGTATTTCCAATGAAGCCAATGTAATTTCTCCTGACCTGCAATCACAAAGATACGAGCAATGAAAACCAATATATGATAATGTGCATCAGAAAAGATAAAATTTTCAATATCTAGCACAACAAATAGAAGTTATTTATTACAGAAATAACGATGTGTCATACCACCTGAATTTACCCAACCTGCCACCTTACCTTTTTGATAAGAACATAAATCATACAAACTTCTACAACTCCTTATGAAAGAACCTACACTTATATTGTCTTCCTTATCAAACATTAAAAGAAATCGAAACTTGTTTCTAGCAAATGGGCTTGCTAAGTAAGATGCCTCTAACTGATTACGGATTGGATCATGAAATTCAAAATGATCCTCTTGAGAAAACTAAAATCATTGAAAAGATAATTCCTCAATTAATGACATGGAATCAAGATGAAAATCTTGTGAGGAAAAATATATTCGATCAAATTTAGAAGGCTTGTCAAGATAGTGAGTGTTGGAAATACTGAGAGGGCGGGGGGGGGGAAGGGCGGGGGGGTGAATCAGTATTCCTTTCAATTAGAGCATTAGTTAATCTTCAATTATTATCAGTGGTTTGTACAATGATAGCAGAAAACAAGAGGAACACAAATGCACACAGTTTTTAAGGTGGAAACCCACTCCGGGACAAAAACCACCTAATGATTTTCTAATAATTATTTAATATTCAACTCCAATTGAAAATAAAGCTCAAACTTCCTAGAGTCTAGAAAAGCATTCTTCTCCAGCTCCCACTGGATAGACGCTCCAATGCCCGATATTCTTCAGTAGTCAACTGAACAGATGCCCCAACACCCAATGAGCTACAACTCACCCTAGCACCACCCTACCACCCTGTAGAAGAATAAAATAAGAATGGACTCTCGTACCAGGGAAAATGGTCCACTTTACAATGATATATAATGATGTAGAAGAAGAAGATATACTAGACCATAACCCCAACTTTGACACAACCACCTAATGATGATCATAGACTTCCCAACACTGCCTCTTCAACTCTTGGCAGATAGGTCCGGGTGAAAATGTGAAGTTGGGTTACACTTTTTGCCCTTTTTTGAGAAAAAAATTTCAGTTTTTTGGTTCTTCAAATTTCTGCAAACTATAACAATTTTTCTGTTTAGAATTTCATTTTTCGATAAAAATAAAAGTTGTCAGAAATTTTGTTAGCTTTTTATTACTTATTTTTTTAAATTTTTTTATGCAAATTTGATATGTCAACTTAGCGTTTCTTTGAGTGTGTGTTTCTTAACAATCAAAGGATTCATAAGAAGTCATGTTATGACGCAATGTTGTATTCATTGAAAATTTGTGTTTTTGAGAAAACAAAATTTGTTACAACAATCTAGACAAAGTCTACTTTGGTTTCGTCATATTTACAAAGCCAATGGATGCATATCATAATTACTAGAATTTTTTGAACTGGTCCAATACGAAAAACTGCATATTTTGGATATGTTTCGCGACACAACAAATTTCTTAACATATAAGTTATAGACTAAAAATCTAAAAGCTACCCATTAGAGACGACGGACCAATGTAATGCCCCATAATTTTTTCAATTTTTTTTACAATGTATTTTGGGAGATACAAAATTTTGATTTCACTGAATCACAATGACCCTCAGAAATTGTTTGCACCCATTTTATTAGAAAATTAATTAAAATTAGTAAATGTTTATGAAATTCCATAAAAGTTATATTTCTTGAAAGTAGATTCAATTATGAAAATGCTTGTCTTAGTTTCGACAGTTAATTAAAAACCTTTCATGGAGTTTAATCAGTCCAAAGTTGCAGAAACGTATTCAGAGCATGATTCTGCGTAACTGGTGACGCGTTAGTTCGGCCGAACTATTTTTTGTTCTGACGGCTCGTTAAATCTAACGACTTAATAGTTAAGCCGAACTTTTAATGAAAGTTCAGTCGAACTTTTGTATAATTTTCCGTCAGCCGGAAAATTTCGCGGAGCCCCTCCTAAAACACATTTCGCAGCAATATAAATTGTCGTGAAATCATTCATAATTTTCGCACATTTCGCACATTTCATCTGATTTTACAAAGGTCTTGGTTTGGGTTTAAAAAAATTTCTTCGAGGTTTGGATTTAAGGGCATTTCTTGGAAGCGGACTGATTTTGCAAAGAATTGTTTTGGTTTTAAAGAATTTTCTTGGAGGCGGCCTGATTTTGCAAAAAATTGTTTTGGGCTTAAGGAATTTTCTTGGATGTACATTCAAAGAACATTTCTTGGAGGTATATGATACATTTTTTTGGATTTTTTTGTGCTTCATTTTTTTTGAAAGTATGGAGTTGGGCTTAATTTCGAAAAGACATTTTCTGGAAGTATTTTTTAAAGTGACCTTTTTTTTTTTAAAGTTGGAGGCATTTTTTGAAGTGACATTTTTTTAGAGTACGTGTTTTGAGTTGAAGTAAATATTTTAAGCTTCGTTTCATTTTTATAAGACATTTTTTTCTCGAATTTTTTAAAGTAAGTTTTTTGGATTGGAGTATGTATTTTTTGCAAAAAATTTAAAATGAATTTTTTTAAAATTAAATCTTTTGTGATGTTTTTTCTAATTGAGTTATTGTCTAATTTTTTGAAGGAAATTTTTTGAACTTCATACCCTATTATCATGGGAAATCGAAGGACTTGTGCGAGAAAATATGATCGAAAAAGAGACCCCGAGGAACGTAGAGAAGAGATGAGACAATCTCGCAAAAGAAAGTTAGAAGCCCTCTCAAATATTGAAGAGGAAAATCAACCTCAAGAAGAAATTGAAGCATGTATGTAAATGTAAATATTGTGATCTATTGATATATTTAAAATTTTCCTAATGTAAAATGTGAAGCTTAATTTTTATTTGATGAACTAATTTGAAAAATATTTTGTTTAATGTAAACAGACAGAGATATTCCTCAAAACATTGATAATGAGATACCAAATTTTGAAAGAGAAAGTGAAAGAGATATTGAATCAATGATTGAAGATGGTGAAAATATTGAAAGAAATCCAAATAAAGAAATTGAATCACAAGGTATATATATATATATATATATATATATATATATATATATTAAACACATGCACGTATTATTGAAATTATAGATATATTTATTAATTTAGTTATTTATTGAATATGTACTATTTTTTCGAATATGTACAGATGAAATCACTGTCGATGATGAGATGTTAGAAAATGTTGACACTCACACATATGGAGATAAAAAAACCTAACCATGCTATACGATATCGTGTTAACTGCATTTTTGAAAAGTATTTCTTAAATGAGCGAGTGACAATTCAGGCTCAAATGTTGAAAGGTCTCCTATCATCAAGGAAATTAAAAGAAGCTACGACACTACTGGGTATTCGAAAATCAACCAAAGATAATAAAAAAATGAAAGAAGATGTGATAAAAAATATGAGTAGTGCTATAAAGTCAATTAATAGATCTACAGAGAAAGATGTTTCAATTGTACGTAGAGGAATATAGATGGCAATGGTTTCATCAAGTACTAAGGAGAATCGTTTGGTAACATCTATGGCACGAGCACTGTGAACCTCGTGAAAAACTTTGCACAAACATCGGAAATTTCAGCTGCAAATAGATGTAAATGATGAACTCGCTTGTTGGAGAGCTATTTGTAGGCAACCATACAAAGATATACTTGGATAAAATGTTTAAAAAATAATATATGAATATTGGAAGAACAATTCGCGTGTTTCGCCAACTGCAAGGCATGTGATGCGAAGAAGAATAGCACGAAATCAATACGAAGAACATGAAAAATATTTATTGGAAAGCACTCAGATAGAGTTATTCAACAAGTTCAAAGAAGAGAATCGTCAAATTCATGTTTCACTCAGTGCTTTTGTTCAACAAAAACCATGGTATGTAAAACCTATCACCGTACGCGACACTCGTTGTTGCCGTTATCATGTGGAATTTGAGTTATATTATGACACATTCCTTGATTTTGGTAGAACATTATGGAAGGATTCACCTCCTCCTTCCACTATCCGTGATTTCATATCTCAAATTCTATGTGAAAGAGAAAGCGATGAACTATTTTACAAAAAGAAATGTGTTGGTGGTAAAAATGCGATGATTGTGGAAATTTGACTAAATTTCAAAACAAATATCGTATTGATATAAATGATCAATCATTGTCCAACATGAAAGTGAAATGGAAGAGATATGAATATATCGATACATCGATTCAAGGTGCAAATAGTGTTAAAAGAATTGAATTACTAGAAGACGAAATTTTTCTGATAGACTTTTTGAGAAAGTTTGAGGCAAAAATTTACAAATACACCAAACATTCCCATAGAGCTCGATGGCAAGACTTGCAATTCAAAAAATCTCGTGAAGTTTTTCCACCAGGGACCATTTTGTCAGTGATTGATTTTGCAGAAAACTACACATTTGTTCCACAAAAAGAAATTCAGAGTGAATACTATCATTATGACCAAGTCTCCATGCTCGTCCATATTCTATATAGACATGCTGAACAAAATGTCGATCATATAAAAAGCACGAGTGAAAATCGACATATCATTAAAGAATATCACTTTTATATCAGTGACGATCGTACACATGATACATGTTTTGTACAACATTGTTTTGGAAAAATTTATGATTCCTTGAAAATCGTGGAATAACATTCAATGAACATTGGATATGGTCAGACGGATGCGCAGGTCAATTCAAATCTGCACGATCATTCTTTTGGTTGTGTTGTCTTCATAAGAAAACCTGCATTAAACATTGTTGGAATTTCTTTGAGACTAGACATGGAAAAGGAGAACATGACGGTGCAGGAGCATGCATAAAACGAGCACTTCGAAGATATCAAATGAACCACTCTGCAAGTCGACTTGTGAACGCTAAAGAAGTTGGTCAATGGTGCATCGTTGCTCTAAGCCATGAGACTAACCCATCAAGGGGAGTGCGAAGGTACATTCAATTTAATTTATATTGGAAATCTAATTTTAAACATTGTACATTTATCATGCAATGATTATCATTGATTGTATTTTGATATCATATTTACAAATTCTTCTTTTAATTTTCCATATAAAGGTTTTTCTGGCATATTGGGATCGAAGACGTAGATAGATCAATTGGAAGTGACGCTGAAATAATAAAAGGGACTCGAAAATTGCATTCAATTCAAACAAAGTCGTCCATAAATGTGTTTGCATTGGATAAAAGAAAATATTCTTGTTTTTGTGATGTTTGCATAGACAACACAAAATCCAATGACGTTTGTGAAAACAAAATGTATGTGAACGATTGGAAACATACAGAGCTAAATACAAAGGGCAAAATGTCTGTTGCAATGTTTGAAGAAATGCAATCAGAGGAAACTAAATTATCATCTGATGGTGATCAAGTTTCTGATCTTGTTAGAGAAGGTAACATTTGAATTACTTTCTAATGATTTAAAGATCTAGAAATAAATTTAAATATGCATAATTTTGTTAAGTTTGTTTTATTGTGCAGGAGATGTTTTTGTTGTAATTGCACCTATTGACAACGATGAAAATGTGAAGTATTATTTGATGCGTTGCACTGAACGAAAAATGAAATTATTACAAAACTATAATGATCACGGATTTCAATATGACAGAGGGTCTATTATACTGAAAGGTTATTTTTTCAGAAAAAACTCATCAAAGTGGAGACTTTGTTTACTTTGAAGACTACGAACCTGATTCCATAAGTTGTCAATATAGTCACTTGGTGTGTGCAGCACGCATAAAGTTGATAGAAGTTCAATCAAAGAAAAAATCGAAAATTAAGAGATGGAAAATGTCAAAATCTGATCATGAACGGATTATTGAAGATGGAATTCCATTAGAATTTTTTTGATTGAATTGTCCAACTTTATTCTCTTTGGATTAAATATGTTTTAGAACTTCCAGTACTCAACTAAAAATTGAGCTGCTTATGTTATTTATGCAAGTGTTTGCACATGTACAAATTGTTTTGGTACATGCATGTGCTCTAGTATCAACTAAAAGTAGCTTTTCTATACATGTGCATTGTTGAAAAATGTTACATGTATTGGATATATATATATATATATATATGAAATTAATTGTTCAAGTAGTTTTACTATGTGCATTGATGAAAAATTATTTACGTACTCAATATATATGTTCTAGAATGCAATTAACTGGAACTAGTTTTTCTATGTGCATTGATGAAAAACTAGTTGGATTTTCTGGTAAAAAGTATGGACACAATGTAAATAAATCATCTGCAGTATATTTTTGTACGAATATTCCTTTCAGACAAGAGACTCGGAGCACTTCTCCGACTTTTGGTGGGATTTGACCCACATCTCTATTCCTGTCTGAATATCTAGTACAAAATTTGTTTGTCCAATGGTCGGATATGTTCAATGTGCATTGATGAAAAATGTTACTTGTATTGGATAGATATGTTCTAGAATGCAATTAATTGTTCCAAGTAGTTTTTCTATGTGCATTGATGAAAAACTAGTTGGATTTTCTTGTAAAAAGTTTCCACAATGTAAATAAATCAACAAGGCTACCTATTTGAGTGCATTAACGACATTGACCCAAATTCAACAAACATATATATGTACTAGATTTATATTTTCATTCAAAATTAAAGGGATAATTTGTACATATATCTACTTCTTTAAACTCTTTTTTCAATTAGAGCTCAATTGATACATGGTTAGTTGCATTGAAAAGCTATGTTCTTCCTATTGGAAATTTTTTCATTCAAACAAAACTACATGTAGAGATCAAAAGCAATCTTAAGATTCCAAATGTACTTCAACCATCCAAAAGGGATTTGTGCAACATTACTTGACATGCCATGCCAATTATAGTGAACAACTATCCAATAGAAACATTTAACATTATATACCACATGTGCCAAATGTAGATTGAAACCATCCAAAACTTTAAAACTTTAAAAACTTTTGATAATCTATCGTGCAACATTAAAACATTAAACATTTAAAACATTAAATATCACCTGCGAAATGTAGATTGAAACCATTCAAAACTTGAGTTTTAAAAACTTTTTGATTATATATATCGTGCAACGTTACTTCACATGCCATGCCAATTATAGTTCAACTAGATCCAATAGAAACATTTAAAATTATATACCACATGTGCCAAATGTAGATTGAAACCATCCAAAACTTAAGTTTTAAAAACCTTTTGATTATATATCATGCAACATTAAAACATTAAACATTTGAAGTTCATTAAATATCACATGTGAAATGTAGATTGAAACCATCCAAAACTTTTAACTTTTAATTTAACAAAAAATTATAGATCACAACATTACTTCACATGCCAAATGTACTCCAAGCATCCAAAACTTAAATTTTAAAAACAAAACAAATTATAACACATGTCATTACATAACATGCCAAATGTAGTTCAGATGACAACAATAATTTATAGATGAAAACATTACTTCACATTCACATGCCAAAAGTACTAAAACCATCCAAAAATTAAATAAAACAAATTATATTAACAATGTAATAAAATATGTCCAAAAATTGTAGATCTCACAAGTATCAAACTGTATCAAGTTTAACAAATTTTAAGACCATCTAAATCTTGAAATCAAATCTACAAATCATGTCCATCAAATAGAGACGGATCTAGCATCTTTCCTATCAGGGTCTCAATCCGCGCCCTATCATGTGAAGCATCATGGGAAACCTACATACACAATTCACATGTACTTGAACAATAAAATTTGATGTTTTAAAAATGAGTGAGAATATATATATCTACAACTTCATGTAAAAAACAAAATATAACAAAAAAATCATGCAATACCTCATGATGTTCCCTCTCCATTTGATGAACAAGTTATGCCCCCATAGGAACATCTGCAACAGTAAACTGTACAATATATATATATATATATATATATATATATATATATATATATAACTTTCAAATGAAAATGCACGTGTACATATATAAACTTATTTTCAATAATATTAAAAAAAGGAACTAAAGACAACTTTTTCAAATGTTGTGGATGTTCCTATCTCTGTCGCTAGAGTCCGCGGATTAAAGAAATCTTCTATAGGAACCTAAATTCAAAATTTTTTAAATAACTCAAAATATAGATCTCTCTCTCTCTCTCTCTCTAAATTTTAAACTTGTGAAAAAATGTTCATACTTGTGGCTCATCTCCCAAGGAAGTAGAAGGTGCATCTCCCAAGGAAGAAGAAGGTATCGCCATCCCAAAAACATCGGACGTAATCGTTATATGTTAAAACATTTTATCAAATTATATATACATACATGTACATGTGTGCACAATTATTTATTTTAAAATCACTTAAAAAACACTAACATTTGCCAACATATCTTGATGGTCAGACCCATCTGCATTGTTTGAACCAAAGGTCCCGAACGTGATATTAACATTTTCGTCGCGCATCATTTTTTAGAACTGCAAATGGTGTTTTTACATATAATCATACATTTTTGTTAGATTAATGTACATATAAATAAATGTATACATGTACATACACATGTATTTATTACAAATTGTACACATGTATATGTATGTTAAAATAATTTCAAACCCTAAGGTCATTAACACATACCGTTCCGGTGCCCTCTTCCTCATGAAGAATTAGGTCTTGCAAACCATTGCGACAATTTTTTGCATATATTCGGAGATCTTCAACATTCATGTTGTCAATCTCCTCATCTGTACAATACACAAAATTGGCACGTGCATTTTCACGTGCTCTTTGTCGATTTAAACAAACATCGACTCCACTCAATCCGCTATAAACAATGTCGATCATAACATCCCTTGCTTCTCGACTTATTTGAGAAGTCGCATCCATCTCTGACCGCAGAGTTTCGACCCGAAAAGGTCGACTCACCAATGGCGACTCAGGGCGAGGCAACTCCACATCTCACTTAGCACCCTTACGGTCATATAATCGACCTTTCCCCGGGCCAAAAAATTCTGACGGAAGGTCATTGTAGTTGGGTTTCATACCCAAAAAAAATTATGCATAAAACATTTGTGCAAAATAAACAAGAACCTCATCGTTCGATGGGAGCCTTCCATAGGCCGCAAGGTGCCTATCATACAAATAACGAGCTATGTTTGGGTGCTTGAAATATTGCACCTTCAACATTTTTCTTTTTGGCCCTTCCTTGAAATTAAACATTGACTTGGCCACTTCTTTTGTAACTTTTTGTTTTACATCCTCTCATTTATCTGGACCCATTACTGTTTCCTTTCTCTTTCTCATAACTTCTACAAATATATCAGTCGTTGGCCCAAGATTTCTATACACATTTACAATTTCTCCCAATGAATGTGTAGCTATTTCAAGGTTTTGTCAACACTCAACGGGTAGAGACAAAGCCACAAGATCTCTCTGCAATTTTGCATAAAGTATTTCACACCTTTGTAAGGTGCATTGCATCATGTTGGTTTCCCATGGTATATCAGTAATGTCGGTCGGATAAGTTGTGTTGGGTAAACAACCTTCTTCTTGAATGTAGCGGTCTGCCCTGCGTCTATTTTGACCACTAGTTGGAACATTTTCGGCCTCTGCATAAATATAATTTAATTTCGTATATTAGAAAAAACACATGTAAAAAAAGTTGTACAAATTTAATGAAAAAAATATTGAAATTGATGGCAACCTTGACGTTGTTGGTTAGCATCTTCTCCAACATGACCCTGCTGAGAACCAGACCCAGAATGATCCTACTGAGAACCAGACCCAAAATGACCCTGCTGAGAACCAGCAGCCGTTGATTAGCCTTCGGGGGAATAAATATCACCCCCTTCACGCAACCTACTACCACTCATTGATGGCCCTCTAGGTGGATTTGAACCACCACCAACCTCTCGAGACGAGAGAGAAGATTCATAAACAAATACGAATTTATAATCAATTGAAAAATATATTCATGTGTACATATAAATACATATACATATTCATTGATTAAATTGCGTGAACCATACCACGACTGGTTGAACAGGGCACGCTCCATGGATGGAGTAGAAACCCTTCTCCTCTTACCTCCTAAAAATTAAAAAATGAAACTTATTAACAACTAATTTAACTCACAAAGTTAATAAAAAATCAATTCCATATGTACACATGTATGGAGATTTAAGATTATATTTAAATACCATGAACATCCCCCGATCCCTGAACCTCCATATGGGATTTGGCTGATCTTCGTTGTTAATCCTCCATGATATATATATCTATTGGTAGAAATTTACACAAAATAGATTTCAGAAAATCAATTTGTAATTTAGTGTACACAAATTATGTAGAACACAACTTTCAAAGCAATAATTGATGTGTGAAACTCAATTTAAGCAAAAAATAAATTATAAAAATGATAAGTTCACCAAATTGTGCTTTACATGATGGGAGCACACTTGGTATAAAATTTACCACTTATACACTTTAGTTTGTGGGAGAAATGACACATGTACATAGTTTACCTTAAAGTTGTTGTGTTTTATGGATATTAAAATGAAGAACTTCTATTTAGATCCATTCCAGAGATTGACTGTAAGGGCATTTACTAGATATGTCACCTTTCATAAAAGATGAGATCCAGAGGCTACCTGGCCCTTTACAGACTCTGCCTATAGAACTTGTAGAAGTAAACACTAGAGGCATTAACAATATCAAAGAACGTTTTCATGCTCAGACATGGGAATGTGTCTCTTTCCCTACGCAGAAAAATAGTTCAAGGTAGTTAATCTTCATAGACATGTCATCAAGCAGGTCAATGTGATCATCCCCAACTTACTTTTCATGAAATTAGGCTTGGAATCCTCTACAACCTGTTGGATGGAGTTGAATTGGAGCTAGGTCAAGGCCTTTACAAAATACATGCTAGTGAATAACACTTACTAGGTTATGCCAACAAATAAAGTGGGAGAAATGTTTTCTCCTTGAGGTTATCCAATTGGGTGTGTAATACCAACTTCATCCATTTCCTAACAGGTTTCTCTCTTAGGTTTCAAAGTGTCTTAGGCCATTAACTTCCATAGACCTCAATAGATTATTAGAGATGGAATTCTATTTCTCAAGTGTGTAAGAGAAGAAATAATTCTTGTTTAGATTTTAACAATGGCTAAGATGGTCAAATTTTTATTTCGGAAAACAAATAAACTACATATGCAAGACTTCATTATTTAGATGCAATTTTTTTTTTCAAATGCAAAAGTTAGTAGGATGTGCAATATCTATGCCAATTGCAAGAATATTTAGGGGATCTCTTTGCACTATGAGCAGGAAACAATTTATTGGTTCTCATACTCCCGAGCTGCTTTCTCTATGGAATCACAAAATTCTAGTAGAAGGCCAAGTCATGAATATAATTTTGTTGATTGCTAAAGGCGAGAATCACCATAGCTAGTCCATGTAGTCCTCCACCACTACCCTAGATTGATAAGTTGTTAACCATTTTCCTCATTATTTCAAAGAATAAGAAGCCAACCAAATATTTTTATCATGTTAATGATGTTTGAATTTACATTATCACAATTTTTTAGGGAAATAATAATGGTTATCACAATAGAACTATTTGATTTCTTTACCATAGATATCTCCTTTCATCTATACCTTTCTCTACCATCTTATTTCCAAGTGAAATGGGAATTTTCACATTTTGAATGCCATTACTATGTAGTTTGGTAGTCTGCTAGCTAGACCTATCACAAGTAAGGTTGTCATACCAAACTGTTTCTCTTGCTCAACTCAGTGACCATGACTCTCTTCTCACATTGCTTACTATAGGATCTTCAGTTGTACATGTCACGCAAAGTTGGGGGTTCTAGGTCTACACCTATTAGGTAAAGTTGTATTTTATGGCATTGTGGTCCTTAAATTTGGAGGTGTTCCACGTGAAAAAGTAGGCATTAAATATGGATGAAAAGGATTTGTTTTAACTTTGATAGAATTTCCTTGTGGAATTACTGAATTTCTCGACGACATGATGCTAGCTTTTCTCAGAGAAGAAGGTTTTGGAGGAGAAATTGAATTATTTTGACTTATTTTTGGCATTGAAGTTTGAAATGGTAGTTTTGATGACTCGATTGATGACCTTGTTGAGGAATTTGATGCACAAAATATTGAATTTGAAGATGGTTTATAAGACGTTGGAGAAGTTGTAGATTTTGGTGTTGTCACTGAATGTTTCTTTGTTGTTGGATTTGATCAAGACACAATTTAACTTTACGAGAAGATTGAAGACCTTGAAGAGGTTTTAGATTTTGTTGTTCTCACTGAAGGTTTTTGTCTGGTTTTGTTTCTTAAACCATCATTTCCATAGGACATTTTTGGTGAATAGATTCTTGACCTCAAGATGAGAGGATATGATACCTTGAAGAGGCTACATCTTTTGGTGACGTCACTAATTGTTTCTCTGTTATTGTGTTTGTTAAACTTTTTTATCCCAGACGAGGGTGTTATCCAATGTGAATTTGAAACCCCCCTCACATTTTTCAATGAAGGTTCTATCTGAATGTTAGGGAGCTACACATTATAGAAATTCAATATGATGTGCCAAAAACTTTACAGACATCCCAAAAACAGAAACCACCTATTATATGTCAATTAAATCTACATGGAACTAGCAAGCAATATGGTAAAATATAGAATTACGAATCACTTCAATTAGTAAAAAAAAAAAATATGAAGAAAGCACCCAGAGGACTAGAAATAACAATATAGTAGAGAAAAAGAATAGTATCTCAGCAGCTATAATTGCAAGTCATAAATTAATATCATATATTCCAATTTCAGCACTAAAATCAAACTCAAAATAACATAAAAGCAGAGACAACATTGTTTTACATGTAAGTAAACATTGTTAATGAAAATATGCAACATGGATTGGCATAATCATGCCTTTATCAATGAAATTTCATCATACCATTGAACAATTGTGCGCTAACAATATTTAAATAAGTTAAAGGAAAAAATTGACCTATATTGTACAGTTTATGGGACAGAAATCAATATGTATAAATATTCACTTGGTTTTTATAATTGGGTAGAGGAATGACTTAAAATGACCTTGTATGTCTTCTCGTTTTAGAGCTCAAATTTTTAGGAAGGATTTAAGTATCCATATTTCAAGAATCACTCGAAGAGGTTGATAAAGAATATAGGAAGACAAAAAACTAACCAGTGGTGTAATAAATGGATTTCTTGGGAGGTAGATTGGCATATGGACTTTTGGTAGCTAGAAATTTTCCAAATAAGTGAATGTATTTGAAAACCGAACCTCTAGTTTATTTTGGTTCAGACAAGTTCTATAATTTGAAAAGTGAATTCCCTCTTTCTTCCTCTTACATGTCCAATGATCGGAATCTAGATTGAGGGAAAAAAAAATCCAAAATAAAAATTTTGCATTTTATTTGTTGCACACATGAGTTTTTAAAAGCTAATTAACTCATAAATTTCTCACAAAATACACTTAAAGCTTGACACATAAACCCCTTCCCAATTGGCTAACTTTAGACTCAATCCTAAACACATTTTTATTTAACTGATGAGGGAGATAGCCCAACAAAACTAGTTTGTCCATATTCAAATCAAGTTGGTATCAAAGTACAATTTAGCTCATTTTAGTCAAGGTTAGAAGAATTAGCTATTGGTTTTTGTCTTCAATTTCCTCTCAAAATGAATGTGTACGTGCTTTTGAGAGACACACTAGAGGAATAAGGTCCAAATTTTTGATGAAAATGTGCTATGAAAGTAAAGGGTTAAAGGAAAACATGTACAAGGCATAGTTGAGCCAAATGTTGTTGAGGAAAGGCCTAATTATTTGGGTCTTGGTTATGGAAAACATGATGGAGAATGCTCCAAAGCCAAGGAGGCACATGAAGTTGTTCCAAGAAGGAATTTCATTTCGTGTTCATTACCTCAAGCTTGTGAAGTTTGTGTTCATGATGAATGGAAAAGTTTGACACCCACTTTGCAAGAAGATGTTAATAATCATGCAGCTAATGAGAATGTAAAAGAAGAGGATGTTGAAAGGTCTAGAGTCATTGAATTCATTGCTAGTATTCAGAGGAGAGCCACTACCTCATACAATTCACCTCCTCAAGAAGGCGACAAAGGTGAATGTTCAAGGTATAAATTTGCCTTTAATCAAATTGCTTTTGATTATGATAAACAAGGTAAATATTCACATAAGATTTGGAAAATTTTGCATGTTCCTTTTGTGGTTTGAATAATCATAATGTTTATAGATGTTGGAAGAAGATATCCATGCACATGAAACTTTCTAAATAAATGAGGCAAAAATTCAAATGCCCATTGGACAAGGAAAATGATGTTGAAAATAAGATGCAATTGTTTTGCACTCATTGCCATAAGAAAGGTCACCTTGTAGACAAGTGTTGGACTTTGTATCTAACAAGTCATCCACGACATTTGAAGAAGGTGGAAAGAGATATTGACAAGAATGTAAAAGAGGATTCCATAATCGATGAGGGTCAGGATGATTCACATGATGATGAAGTGCAGCTGAAAGAAGCGCCATTGAAATGGTTTGGTAAGGGATGGTTAGATTTTTTATCCAATAAGGCCTTGCATGTATTTTGATGTTTCATGAATTTCTTTGCAAATTCAAAGTATGGTGCATGTTGCATGAAGCAAGATGTTGAAAGTAGAGTTATGTTGACACACTTAACTGCAAAAAATATGGAAATTTGCACATGAGCTATTATTTGACTTGAGAGTCAGTTGTTTGAAGAGGCATGTTTTGTCGACTTGTGTTTGGTTGATGGTTTTGTACACCAATATGTAAGAGTACATGGAGATATTCACATGATGTGAATTTTTTTTCTTTGAAGGAGAAAAATTATATGTCAGCGAGCTATGTTTCTTGCATGATGTGTTTTTCAGTTTGATGGTTTTGTTTGTGACAAGATGTCACAAGATTTTGGGAAGGTCCACTCTTGAGCGAGAGCCTCATGATTACAACCTAATCATGAGAATCAAATGGGAGTGCATCCTTATTTTGAAAACAAACCTCTAGATAGGATTCTAAGCTACCTAGGACTCAAACCATTATTTTTAAATTTGAAATATCATGGTCTTATGTATCAAATATTTCGGTGAAAATCGCAATATAGAAATTTGTGTCGATGCGTTTCGAACTAGCCAGTGTGGTTCATCATCAGGACAAGATGATGAACCACACTAGCTGGTTCGAAACGTGTCGACACAAATTTCTATATTGTGATTTTCACCAAAAGATTTGATACATAATTTATGGATCACAGAAGTCAAATTCCTAATATCATGGTCTGTTGTTTCAATGCCTAAATCCACAACCCTAACATAAATTGTTTTATTCTTTTTTTGCAGGATTTAGTTGGTTATATTAAAATTCAGTTGAATTTAAAATTCTTGGCTCAGTGGCATGAACCAAACATATTGTGTATTAAATGAGGAATTTCTCTCTCCCAATCATTTCTAAATCACCCATATCACCAAGAAAACATGTTTTAAAAGAACATACTTTGGTATGGGAAAGACCTTAGGTCCTTTGACTGTGCACATGTGGTGTGAAAAATTGAAATTGACAATGCAAAAAAGTGAAATTATGAATGAAACCAAGAAAACGAAAAACCCAAAAGTGGTAAATGATTTAAATAGACCTAATTAATTATTTACCAACATAAATTCTTCAACCTTTAGCAACTAAATGATAAGTAAAAAAATAAATAAATTTGTAATTATGGTTCGAAAGTTACATAATCTTAAGCAGCATTTTAAATTAATTCTATGTCATAAAAAGTATCCCTCCCAACTTAACAAATATTATCTCTTCCCATAAGGTTCACGACCTCCCTTCCTTAGCACACAAGACATAAATACAATTAATCTTTCAATATGTTAATTCCTATCGAAACAAATGAAAATTTGTATAGATGGTTTCAAATATTATAAGAAGGTTTTTGATATGGTTGAGAGAATGTGGAAAATAGAATCCATAAACAAATTATTTTTCAAAACGTATTACTTTCAAAGTATCAACAAGGAATGTACAAGGGTGTTCAATGAATTAACGCTAAATTTAAATTCCATGATGTATATCTTACTCATAATTTTAACAAATTATTAAATAATGATCTAGATTGGATAATCATATTATTTGTCATATATTTTGATGCTTATAGAGTGAAAAAACTGAAAGAATCAACTTGTAGGGTCATTTTAATGGTGGGTGGAGAATTGGGGTCTTAAACCTTTTGGAGTCATTTTGAGGTATTAAATGACATTTCTTGGGGTCAAACGATTATCCCTTGTGGCAAAACCTTGACCATTGTTCTACACTTAAAGACATATCCAATGGTGCAAGAAAAACATCAAATGAAGTTCATTCAAAATTTATGCCTTTAGTAAGTTGACCACCATGGTACAAGAGAATGTCATTTTAGCCCCATTACTCATGCATAGCAAGCTAGCTACATGTGGAATTTTAACAAGACTCTAAAAGGTCTAAAATCACAAACCTCGTTAATGGTTGACGGATTCAAATCTTACACCTAGTTGGTTATCACGCTATGTTAAATACTTGGCCACTAGGAGGAATAAGAGTTCCATTTTGTGTTATTGTATTTTGTTCCATAGTTAAAAATACAACTAGGAGTGTGAAGTTAGAGAGAAAAATGTATGAAGTTAAGTTTTTATAGCAACCTTACACGCCAAAAGTCTTAGCTAACTCTTAGAGAGATTACCTCTTTCTTTGTACTTACATATTTTCCATACCAGAAAAGAGAGAGTAGAGCATGTTTACATTTTAGTGTTGTTTTTCTCCCATAAGGATTTCCTAGGGAAAAAGGAGTAGAGCATCATTACTTTTTAGGGTTGCTTGTCTCCCATAAGGATTTGCTAGGAAAATAATTGTGTTGATTGTCTAGATATGTATGTGTGTGTTTCATTATGTTCTTTATTTCTTACATTGTGTTTCATTATGTTTTATATTTCTTACATTTGATTGTTTTATTCATTTAAATAGAAATTTAGTTATTAAAAGATATAAAACTTAAATACAAATTAATCTTCATTATATAGATTTCACTTATTTTATCAAATTTGTTGTGAGAAACTATTTCATTATAATAACTGTAAAACTTGACTATTAAATAACAAAATTTTGTATTGATAAACATCTACACTTCTCCAACCTAAAAAAAAAACATATAACTCTTAGATACATTTAGACATGTGTTTTATTTTGGGTGTTCAAGTCCATTTTGTAAGCAATAACCTTTAACACTTTGGGAGTTCAAGTCCACTTTGTAAGAAATAACCTAACACTTTGGAAGTTCAAAGCAGGTTTGTTTAAGTAATAACCTACCATTTTGTATTAGGTTATGCTAAATACTTTAGAAAATAGAAGTTTCATTATCACTTGAGGTATTCATTATTCTAAATACAAATATGAATCCATGACTAATTATCGCATTATTCTTACTTTTTAGTTTATACATCTAATTTGATATTTTAAAATGTACTATGTCCCATTTTTTTAATTTTTTTTAATTTTTATTTTTATTTTATTTTTCTTTCAAGATTTTGACTAAACTAAAGAATTAGTGAATGATAGCAGTTGCATATACAAGACATATATTGTAATACTTTTGTTTTGATTCTCATATTTTGTAGAGACAAGTCCAGCTGAACTGTGAAAGATCTATGTAATTGTACTTTCTTTTCTAAGTTAACTGTAAATTAATAGAGCTAACTTACAGTTAACATTAAATGAAATATGGAACTATTAACTATCAATTGAAACTAAACCATGGGGTGGATAACAGAAAACTTTCTATGTTAAGCTAAGTTAACTTCAATAGAAACTACTATAGCTCCCAATCAAAAAATAGTCATACAAAAACAAAGCATATTTTGGTTGCCTCTAAGTTAATAACAAGCAAAATAGTTAACTTTACAGTAAATTACCTATATGTTTAGTTTCAACTCTAATATCACTTTTTGTGGGTACTCTTTTCCTTGCAGGATTTTCCCTTAATGAGATTGACATTACTTCTTATCCAATATTCTTCTGGTTATTTTCATACATTCATGGCCTACCAGCAGGTCAAGTCAAATGTCATAGTTCTTTTCATACATCATGGATAGCCTCAATAGAGACCGTGCTACTAAAAAGCATCAGAGATACTGAGGTAGTACTAAAGTCAACAACAAAAAACGCAAACCAAAGCATTAAATTGGACAAGTGATATTGCATAATATGAGATTATGCCATATTGTCAAATCTATCCAATAATCTGAAATCTGCACTACGAAAGTTTGTCCCAATGCTATGCCACATAATTACAAGTTGAGATGAAGAGTTGAAGGTTTCATACATCAGTTAAAAAAAAAAATCAGAGTTTGAGGTTCAGGAGGAGAAGCAGTGTAGTGAAGGGGAGTAGTAGTGTAGAGGGAATTCATTGAATGATAAAGAGTAAACTCATCCTATGTTAAGATAGACCAGCATTACAGAGCTGGTAAAATTCAACTGACACATAATGATGGTTGTCCAGACAGAGAGGACTGCTTATACTGATATCAAACTCCTTAAACTGATATCAAACTGATACTACTATGATGATTACTTGCTCATTAAAAAAATTGTGCATGAATACATTTAATGAAGAGTTTGAACCACTTGTGGTGTGGGAAAAAAAGCTTGGGTCCAAAATCATTGATTTAGAAATTAACTCGATAATATATTGGCCAATTCAGAAAAACAACGGAAACCCACAAACTCCAAACCAAAAATGATCCGGATTATACTAAACATGAAATGAAAGCTGGCAATAATAGAAAACAAATTGAGAGGTACAATGAAAAGCAATTTCTATTAATGAAACAACCATGACAAACCTACAATGACCAAAATGGTGGTAGCTATATTTAAAAGAAATGTCTATTACACTCATTCACAAAAGAAATGCGCGGACGAGAGAAGCAACATACCTGGTATTGCAGTAGACCAACAACGCGGACAGGAGGAGCAACAGCGCGGACGGGAGGAGCGAAAACGAGCGAACAAACAGACCTGCAGTAGACCAACAGCGCGGACGGGAGGAGCGAAAACGCGCGAACAAACAGACCAGTAGCACCAGTGACAAGAATACGTGCGAATAAAGAGACCGGTAAACAAATCAACTTCGTGGGTGATTTATTTATAGAAACTAGTTCGGCTGAACTATTTTAAAAGTAAAAGTTCGGCCAAACTTTTGTTGCCGGTTTTCCCATCTCCGGCAAAAATTCTGTTTTCCCACGCCGTCAGTGTGCCGTCAATCTAAACGGAATCACGAGTTCGGCCGAACTTTCTAAGAAAGTTCGGCCGAACTATTGCCGAAAAAAAAATTCGGCCCCCAATTCTCACAAAAGTGTAACCCATCTTCACATATCCGCCCACTAGTACAATTTTTACAACAATGTATTTACAATGACTTAGTAAAATAATACCTTTACAATGATTGTATGCAGTGCTGCCCACTTGAAGACTTCATAAGATGAACTTCTTGCTGTTGTTATGCACCTTGGTTGCTGCTCTTGTCATGCTACCCTCTGCTGCATCTTGCTTTGCTTTGCTGCCCTAGAAAATCTAGTCCTTTGCAACACTTGACAACACATGATCTAGCTTTTTATTGCCTTATAGGAGCTCGATATTGAATCTGGTGTATCTATGTTATTTCAGATCCCCAATATCTGATTTATGGTCCTGTAGTAGTCCTCTGAGTCGTCTTTCCAATGCCATAGTTCTCACCCAATTTCGATTATTCAAGAAAGAGTTATACCCAATCTCTCACTTTGACCTAATTATGGACTGTTTCAGCAGAGCAAACTTTTACGGAGTACCACATGTCAATGTTTCTTCATTCGGTTCTGAAATTGATAGAGTGAAAACTACAGTCTATGCACTATCTGACACTTTTTACAGAATTCCAATCCGATACTCAGAGAGAGAGTTATGACGATTTTACCAAGGTCACTTCTTTGAGATGAATTTCATGAGCCTGCAAAAACTCTGACTTCCACATATCATATCTCCGAAAATATTGTGCACCTTGATCTGAAATTTTCACAGCAGCTTCCTCAGGATTTCGGCTTCACCTCATAAAAATTTCAGCTTCTGAACCTTCGTAGAAAAAAAGTTAGCACGAAAATTCCACGATGACCTGTTTCAGATAACGAAATCCCTTACATAAGGAGGAAATGAGGATCACAATTTATATAAATGCTTAGGTTGAGAGGGGCTTCAACAAGTGAACGTGGGAGGGATTTTACCAGCTTAAAAAATATTAATTATGACTTTTCAATGACCCATGCCACAACCCTATGGGGTTTTAGCCCACTAACTGGGGGTATAAACTTCAAACATGAATATCTCTTAAACTGTGAAGAATTACGTGGCATGCCATATATCAACAGAAACATATCGACAAGTAGAAACCATCAAAACCATTATTGACCTAGAATATATTAATTTGGTAGGTCAAAATTCCCATGCAATATTGGGTTAGCCCCTGGTGCTGCTTGGGTTGACATCAATGACAACCGCTGATCAACAAGTGAGGACCTGACATAACCATCAGCGAAGGTTGAAGTGCCTCAACTGATTGACAGATATCTAAATATTGAGATGATAAACCATAAAAATAAAGTGATGTAAAACAACCATTATTATGTACACTAGTGGGAACATGATCAATTGAATGATAGTTGTTAGAAAAAGAACCATGATCAAATAGGTTGATTAAGACATAAGATTATCAATGGGGAGACAACAAATATAAATCAGTTTGAACAAATTTACAAATGATTTGAATGAAAGAATCATCTTCCTCATATGCTGAATGTGACAAACGATCTACTTGTGACTGACTACGACAAGGACTGACATCATAATATTCATTAAAACACAATGGCAATATGGCAAACACATGAAACTAGTCGAGATGTAGCGGATGAAAAAGAGGAACTTGATTAAGCAAATAACACAAGCATTCATTGGCATTGAAGAGGATATATGGTGCCCTGAAGAAAATGATTAGTATTAGAATATTCACAAGAAGGATCAAGAGTTGATTACTTTCAAAATAATGTGACAGGTATGAATCTTTCGACCAGACATAATCTTTAGAATGATCAACTTCACAACTTTGCTCGTCAATGAAAGGTATACATTCCAAACCCAAGTTTGATACAAGAGATTTACATGAGGAATAATCAATTGAAACAGAATATTCAATTTGATATAGACCACATCTTGAAAGTTGAAGGAGATAAATTCAAAATAACAAACATCTTTCAAGAAGGAATTTGGATTCAGTGAAACCATGCAAAGAAAATAATTTTGTGAGAAGATCCGAAGTTGAATTATTTCAAGGATCTTACCAAAGTCATGAGAACCTAACATAACCATCAATGGAAGTTGAAGTGCCTCGAATCCCTGATGAGTCCCAAAACTTTCCAGAATTATAGAATTGTGTTTTGAAGATTGAATCATATCATGCATGGTGTATGGACAACTATCATTAGTAATTTCAACAAGATCACTATTATCCAAATGGAAACCATCCACATCACTGATTTGATCAAAATTTACATCTTCGACAAACATATTACCCAAGTCAAAATATTCTTCTAATTTCACATCTAAAGATGCATAAATCAGGCAAATATCATAGTAACCTTTATAGAATATTTTTATTCATGCAAAATTGGAAATGATAAGGGATGGGATGGATACTTGATAAGATTCTTACCTTCTTATCCATCATGGATGACCTCACTAACTTGTGTAAATTCAAAATCGAACTCATTAGATGACAAACTTGAAGAGCATGGAGTATCTTCCTAACAAGTTAATGCATTACAAAAAGTATAACATGAGGGATAGTGAGGTGAAGTGGAAGTTTCCATAATAACATTTTCTTGGACCGAACTAGCTTTGAGGTCTAAATCTTCCTAAACAAAATATTCTTGAGAAACTGAAATATCAATGGTGCTCTTGGGCATTCATCACCATGTACATCAATAGAATCACCATGCACTGCGGAAACCCCTAATACTTAGAATCATCATCATCAGAATGATGGTTGCCCAAGACTTTAGTTTGATTGGGAAAATCAATTTCATTTGATTCAGCACCGAGATTGTTACATTCAAAATCAACCAAGGATGGAAGAACATAATCTTGACGAGAAGAATTTTGGAAAAGAGAATAAATATTAAAAGAAACCTGACTTTCATGCTCCTCTACCTGTGAAGAGTGACTTCCTTGCACATGATCATTATTTAGATTTGGAATAGGTTGATCAAGCAAATCATGGGGCAAGGGATCATGAGAGAGATATGATAGAGGATGATAGGAATTCAAATCATATTTAAGACTAGAGTTTATATGAGTGTCAATACCATTTTGAGAAATCAAGGGATTAGCCTTCACCTTGGGCTCCATGAACCATTCCAAGGTTTCCTTCATTGGATCTGAATCGTGGAAAGTGGGAGAACATTGGGAAGATGGATTAGGAGTTTGATTTCTAGATTTCCCAACTTCAACATTATCACAAGGAGGCACCCAAATTGGTACTGGAAAAGGAGGAGGACAAGGAAAAAAAACAATAGTAGGTTCCTCCTATAGAATTAGACGTGTCTCATAATTTACAAAAGTTGGGGAAACATAAACATCACGGGGCTTAGGCATGTTGTGTCAAGATGTTGGAACCAAACTTTCAAACTTCGCTTTAAGGAAATCCTAATCCAAATTTTCCTCGAGAAACTCACGACATAAGTGAAGGAATCTATTAGAAAAATCCTCAATTGATTTATTAGGATTCATTCTAAGTTAATTGATTCTATTAAAAACATCTTGGTAATCATACTTATCAAAAGCTTGATGAAGCTCCTTGAGTAATTGATCAAAAGAATGGATGGAGACAGATGGTAAGGTATTACATCATCAATTAACATGACCTTCCAAGGTGAGGAAGAACGACACAAGCAAAATATTCATCATCAATTTCATAATATTCACATAATTTAAGAAATTAGAGATGTGCTCGGCTATGGATGTTCCATCCTCACCATCAAATTTCAATTGAGACAAGTCATAAAGAGGCTCATCGGGGATTAAAATTTGACCAGGGGGACATAAACTAGAGAAACACCCGGGGGTATGATTTGAGGATGAGCCATTAAATATAAGAGTCTCAAAACAGACTCAATGGGCACAACTGGTCATATGGCCCTCCTTCTAGCACCAAAATGTTGACGGTGCTAGATACCGCTAACACACAAGGGGTCTCTCCGATGTGAAGTCCCAATTAGACCTCACATTGTTTAGAGAAGGAGCCCTATCCGAAGTATTGACTCGACTTCCATAACAATAAGGTTCGTTTTAGTTTCAATGGATAACATAAGAGACTATATACATAAAACTTGAATAAGCAAGTAAGTTGACATTGTGAAACACCGTTTGCACTATGTAAAAGGAGACTTTCACGAGTGGAGAGACAAAAGTGAGCCTCTAGAAGGAAAGTAATAGTACTAATCTAAGAGAGACACACGAGAGCATACAAATATTTGTTAGCAAAACAATTCACATAACGATGTTAAAGTGAATACAATACACATTCAACAAGATGAGTACCGAAGTCACCAAAATAGTTCAATTTCTCCAGTACATGTGAACATAACATATACTGTAAACATCCCAAGAATATTCCTAAAACATTTGCGATACATGCATGAAAATTTGTCAACTCATAGAGCTTCAATTAGGTGAAAGATCCAAGGACACAATTACAATGATGAGACACTAGCTCCAGTAGTGGAACATTAAGTCACTTCTTGCTTCCCCAAAGAATAGTTTTCTCTCCTATGCTAAGAAGATAAGCCAATACTAGCTCTCCAAAGCTTAAGACTAAAAATCCCCTTGCTTGATTTATGAGGTTGCTTTTAGAACAAGAGGAATGACCTTTCATATCCTCATGACCCTTGGACTTCTAGTGTGTCATTTGGACTTCTAAACAATTATTGAACTTCTAAATGACTTTTGGACTTCTATATAATCTTTGTCCATATATGACTATGTGACTATTCATGTTCCACATATGACTCTTGGAATTCCACACATTACATTTTGTCCTTTTCTTTGAAAATACATCACTACACTCCACTTGATGATGTGGCATGAAACATACATTCACCATTATGAAGACACTTGTACAAGTTACAACTTAATAATGATGACATGGACTTCATGATGAGGTGGCGATGACAAGTTGTATTCCTTGTTGCTTCATCTTGCATTCTTGATGATAAATAAGATCCATGCTTCACCTTCATGGAAGATATGCTCTGTTTCTTATCTTCACCCTCCAAAGGGTCTTTGATCAATATCAGAATCCTCTGAGTCACCATGCAATGTCTTATTTCCATTTGGTTCATGATCTGCTTCGCATCTTCATGATAACTCTCTTTTGTTCCTCTTCTTCGTAGGTGTTTCTTTATGCTTTCTCCTTTCTATATGCTCTTGAGCATCACCTTGTCATGCTAGGAAGGTACTCCTTCCAACGAAAATAATTCATGACAAGGTGAAATCATTCTAAAACATATATTCTATCACTACCTAGATCATGGAATTGTTTTCTCATGATAGGCCTATGAGAGGGTTAAAATAATAAGGCTTGATTTGGAGGGTGTAGTTGAACTCATCAAGGTTCAAAGAGGCTTTCATGGCGTGCTTGTGCACTTAATCAAGAGAGAGAGAGAGCTCAAGGGCGCACTTCAAAGAGACGAAGTGTAGAATTTTATTAATACTAATGTATTACCGGATTCTCCTGATCTAACAATATTTATCTTCTTGCTAAATACATAATCCTTCCACTGTTAAAGTTGCAGAAATTTAAAACTCAATTGCAAACACATGTGAATAAATTCAATCGCACATAACACAGTTGTTTAACGGGAAAGCTTAAAGCTAAAAACCCCAACTATCATATATTATGTATATCAATGGAATCATGTAATAATATCATACAAAGCCTAGTACATCAAGCTCTCAGTACAATGTAGATTCATTACACACTGTCATGTAGAAATTTTCATATCTATGCACCAATTTCTTGCCTCCTGATAGCCTGCCTCCACTGCGCAATCCCTGCTAAAGAAGACCCCTGAATGAATTCGAATTGGCCTTGCCTTGACTGTGCAATCCTCATTGGCAACTCCAATGTGTGTCAGGTGCATTGAATGCATAGTCCATCTCACCCTTTCACCTATCTCTCCACTGGGTCTCCACTGGAACTGACATGCACTGTAGTTAATTGTTGTTTCTGTTCAGTTGTTAGTGAGTTATTAGTTGTGAATTAATTCACTTAACTCTCACTAGTGTATCTTTTAGTTAGACTAAATACAACTAGCTCAACTGAGTTAAACTAAATAACAACTCCATAAAATACTCTTCCAACTCTGTCATAACTTTGCCAGTTCAGTTATAACTGAGTCCTCCATGCATGAGCCACCAATAAACCCTAGGAATTGCGTAATTCCTTCAGCCCATTGATTTTCCAAATCTGTTCACTGAAATAAAGTGATCCAAGAGAATAAGTTGATGTTTATTATCGGATTATTATTAAGAGCTAATAATAATCGACATGCATCTATTTTTAGATCGACGATCTATAAATAGACTTCGCCCAATATTCTAAAAATATAATTTCATCTATTTTCCACATTTGACCAACCATATACAAATAACATCCTGCAACTTATAGAATATGCTCACCATGTCTAAAAATAGACATACACCTAAAAATAGCCTGTGGGACCCACTTAGTGAAGGTGCTTACTTTTCACTAAGCTCATCATTTTGTTGAATCTCAACACTCCCTCTCAACAAGATAGGGATTATCCTTCACCCTGATCCTGCCTCTATGGTATTCGAATTTGCTCCTGCCGAGCGCCTTCGTCAGAATATCTACATCCTGATCTTCCGTAGGAATGTACTGAAGCAACATGATCTACCGCTGCACACAATATCTGATATGATGATACCAGATATCAATATGTTTAGACCTATCATGAAAAAAAGGATTAATCGAGATTTTAATGCAACTCTGATTATCACAATGTATCATTGTAGGATCTAAATGTGAACCGAACAAACCGACCAGGATTTTCCTCATCCAGATGGCCTCACATGCAGCTTGACTTGCTGCCATGTATTCTGCTTCCGTTGAACTGAGTGCCACGGATCTTTGTTTCCTGTTGTACCAAGAAACTGTTGTAGATCCGATACTGAAAACCCCTCCCCCCCCTCCCCGATGTGCTCTTCCGTCCGCGGATGCCCGCCCAATTCGAACCGTGAAGCCATGCAATTCCACCTTCATCCGTCTTATTTGTACCTTACAAGCCATACTCGTATGTGCCCTCGAGACACCTCGCATGCTTGTCCGCTTCCAAAAGAGCTTTGCAGGCTTAGCCATCGCTTGTGAAAGTGTTGGTTCACCGCATAGCACATGTCCGGTGTTTCGTATTAACTAAATACATGAGCGTCGAACCCACCAACTCGTTCTTAAATGTATGCATCCACTACCTCTACCGATGTAGCATCCTCTCCCAATTTCCTCGGAAGAGGAGTGTTAGCAATCTTTTAATTCCGCTACATTGAAAAAATACCACTTTAGCTATGCGTAACAAACAACACTAACAACAAAGATGGCTGCTAATATCCTCAGATCTGCAGTTAGGTGATCAAGATAAATGCTGCAAAAATCTAGATCTATGCATCAAAAGACATTAAGCAGTAGAAAAAACAAGATTTACTCCATGCATCCAATAGATAAGACAAGAATATGTTGAATGAATTTTGTATTAATGGCACCTGGGAGGAAAACACAGAAGGGTGTTACCAGTTCTCCTCAATGGGATGGGTTCTTATTAGACCTCGGCACTTCAGATTTAAAATTCCTCTCTCTTGATGGTGTAGAAAACCCAGACAAAAATGGTAGCAAAATATGACTATGATGGTGGATCAAAGTCAGACCAAAAGTATAGATCCAGAGTGATCTTTAGGCAACAAAAGGTGGTAAATGAATGGGAAAACCCTTCTATTTATAATAAAATATTGAGTTAGTCTAGATATTGGTGCATAATTAAAATATTATCAACCAAATCAAGATCCAACTTTTATGGAATATTTTATTATATTTGTTGGAGGGAAAAGGAATTTGACTTGGGTCAAATCCCTTTATTTGTAAATAATAAATAAATAAATGATTTCTTTATCATTTTGAGGATGTGGTTGAGTAATAATCAAATAAATAATGATTTATTTAATTATTTAAGGGTGATTTAGTCATATTCAACAAAGAATGTTATTTAAATAAGGTTTAAATAATTATTCTTAGGAAATAATAAGATAAATAATGATTTATCTAATTAATTTCCCTGTTTTGGGTTAAATATAACAAAAATATTAATTAAACTACTGTTTAACTAATTATTCATTGAGGAAAATCAAACAAATGTAGATTTATTTAATATTTCCTCATGGGGTTTCCTGTTTAGACCATAAACAACTTAATAAAGGTGGTTTACTAAGTTATTTTTCATAGTGAATGCAATTTTACTTAGGGTGAAATTGGTCTTACATGGTGTACCTGGGTCCATCTAATAACAATAGGTTAGATGACCAAAAAATGGTGTAACAGATTGCCCCCCAGCGTGCGAGCGTTAGGAGCTAATCGTATGACCGAAGTACGTTGTAAGAACTCAATCACTAGACACCGAAGGGGAAGTCAAAGAGAGAGAAGTATAAGGTAGACCAAAGTGCTGAAAGGACTAGACCCTGAGGCGGCGAGAATTATAGGTGCGACAAGTCTCTTTTATGAGTGAGTACTTGTGCTATAGGCGGCGGGGGAGGCATACCTATGCCCATCAAGACAAAGTACAAAGAATAAGGTGTCCGGTAAACAAAGGGACTGAACAATATAGAACATGATGGCATAAACATGAGCCAGATAAACAACATGATAATGAATCCCACATACATATTGTGCCTGGGATAATAGCCAGGAATTGTACAATAATATCTAAGTACATGAGATATAAATACAACCCAGATGCCCCTGTAAACAGTAAAGGGCTCTGAAAATATGACTGATACATGCAATCAAAAATGCGCTGCAAGTGGTTGAGGCTGACACCATCAAATCTATGGAGCTACATCAAAGGCTGTAATGAAGAGGTCATCCGGGCATGTGGGGGGATACCTATAGGGCCATCCCCTCATGAGGGCTGAGACATCTCACACACACTCGAGAATCACCGATATCAGCTGCTGCATCACTGAACCATCAAGTATACGGATCTCAATTAGGCTGAAAGGAGCTGAAGCTGAGAAGAAATCAAGTCAAAGGGAAATAAGGAGTCCCTTTGCTTGATCTGAGGCACTGGACAAGAGTGGAAGTTGGAACCAAGGTACACCGCCCTCTAGACCTGTCTTCTGGAATGAATGAGTTGATGTGGACAAAAGGAGGTCCGCCATAGGTGAGGCAATAAGGGATCCTCAACTAAGGCACGAGAAAAAATAGTAGAGCGACTGACAGACTGACACCAGGGATGATGATGAAATGGGGGGTACTGAGTAGCGGACAGACGACTTCCCTTGTTAGAGCATAAAAGGCATGGATGACCTGGTAGTGACTGACGCAATATCATGAGGGATAGGGGACAGTGGGATTGGAGGCCATAATGTGCGACACGAGAGAGGGACCAAGCAATAAAGGATGGAGGACTATAGTGGGATACAAAGGGACTCGGGATAGACTCCATGAATGCAATGATGACTCAACTCGGATGCTCTAAAGAAGGGCGACTAGATGGTACTGCCACACAGAATGGGTCCAATGGAGACCATAAAAACATGAGTACATGATGGTTACTCATGACGAAAATCGACATGAGCATGGGCAAGTATGAGGACAAAGTGGTGCCCCCAAGTACAAGTGTTGCAAGTGAAGAAATTCTATTTTGGGGAGTAGTGAAGTGACGCTTCGTGGAAATGATTTGGTCAATGAATGGTGCGGGGAAATTTTCTTTGGGACAAGCGTTGTTCAGATCACGAAAGTCAGTGCAGACACGGATGGTGCCTTGTTTCCTGAGAACGGGAACCGGATTAGACACCTAAGTGGTGTATTCAATGGGAAAGATAAAACTAGCCTACTTGAGCTTATCGATTTCAGCTTTGACAGCTTCTCGTCTGGAAGGATTAATGGGTCTCAACTTTTGACAGACAGGATTGGCATCAGGCCATGTATCGATATGGTGTTCAATAATGGTAGGATCAAGTCTGGGAATTTCTGAATAGGACCAGGCGAAAATGTCATAGAACTCTTTGAATAGCTTGGTGTAAGCCTCAACCTCTTCCGGGGTGCAATGGGCGCCCAAGGTGATATTTTCTTCTATCCTTGGTCTGTCAAAAATGTCAATTTTAATGGTAGGAGAGATATTGGCCATATTTCCTTCTTCAAAAGCATCAGGTGCAGGGATGGGATTTCTAAACCAGTCGACCTCATCAGGAATGAAGTCTTTAGTTTCCACATCATATTGGTCATGGGACTGTTGTGGGAGGAAGTATGTGCGGCGGTGCATATCATCCCATGGAAAGTCAGGTTCGGTCATAGCTTCCATAATGTCTTCATCGAAATGGAAGATGGGGTGACTGGAGGAAAAGAGACCTTCTGACGCGGTAGAACTACCTGAATCATCATCATGTGAAGAAAGCCTCTCATGCGCAACGTCATGGGGGATGATAGAAGAGTAAGCAGATAAGGGATCTACCGATGTTGAGCCTAGAATGATCGCTGAAGGGAGGTCAGACGAAACATCAGGGGAAGTATCCAAGGGGACTTCCACCGAGTGTCTCATAGATGATGATAGGTATAAAATGTGGGCTGAAGGCTCCATCATCTTGACATCAGGAGGTGGAATGTCAATGGGAGTAGGCAGATCCTCTGGTTCTGCTGAAGCAGAACTCGCAAACAAGTGAGAGGTGAACTTGTCATGCTTGGCCTCGAATTGGCGGAAAGCTTCCAAAGAGGAGCGATACTCTTCAAGGTGGGGAGAGAGGTGAATGTAATGGCTATGGAAATCGCACAAAGCACAGGGGTGATTGGTGCGCAAATTTTTTAGTTTCGGGGCTGAATCGGGTATAGTGACATAAACCTCAGGGATATCAGACTCCGAAAAAGTCTCATTCACCATAGACTTAAGGTGAGGCAACTCTGGACAAGTATGGGTGGCATGACCGACAACATAGCACAAAGCACACTGGATAGTGCATTTTGGCGGCCGAGGAGGAGAAAGGTTTGTCTGAGTGGCCTTGTCTTTGGTTGCCCCCATGCGAGCTTTGCCCTTCTTACCCGAAGCGGTCGCAACAGGAGGTGGTTCCTGTTGAGGTGGCTGAGGCACTGTTGTAGCGGGAGAAGTCATGGGGACCGGTTGAACCGAGGTCAAAGCAAGATAGGGTTTTGGTTGACCAGACGGGGTAGCGGCTGGAGGATCAAGGTACCAGACGGGAATCCCAAGGGTCAGGTTAGGAAGAGAGAGGGTGGCCATGACAGGTACTGTGTATACTCCTGGTGGTGGAGCTAGGAATGGTATCTGATCAGAGGGGTAATGGGCAGGCGGGATGGCTCCTAAATGGTTAAGGCCTGGAGGAACCATTCTAGGAGGGTAGAGAGGCTCATGGATACCATCTGAAGGGCTAGGAGGAGGAGGTCCAGAAGCCTGAATCGAAGGGCTAGGAGTAGGCTGCGGAGGGCAAGTAGGTTGTTGACTAGCCGATGCAGGCCGCTTGAGGGCAGCCTGAGACGATTGCATCATGCAAACATTCGATGAGCTGGGATCAGAGAGAGGAGGAGGAAGACCAGGGAATGTACCAAGCAATTAGGAATCTTTGTAGACTCCATGTGAGACACTGATTAAAGTATCGACGATTTTCTTATTGGCCACCGAAGAGATGATGGACTCAGGGGAGGTCTGAGACTTCGGTTCGTAATATTTCAACTGGTCAATAGTGACTATCTTTTCGTTATGAGGGAGGACATCTTGCGGTGAACCGCAGATGGGACAACAGACATCACATAGGTGCAGATACGACCCAATAGAATGTTGTAACCTAGGGGGGCATCTATGACTTCTATGTCAACACAAACAGTCTTGCCTGCAAGAGTAATAGGACAATTGCGGAATAAGCCAATGGGCTGGGAGGCGTGGCCATCCCATGCTCGGAGAGTGATCATGGAAGGAGCCAACTCAGGTGATCCGAGTTGCTTCCAAACCAAAGCGGACATCACACAGGTGGATGCCCCCTCATCAATGATGCACCGGGAAACGTTGGCGTTACGGATCTTGACTGGGATTTGGAAGGCGATGGAAGCGGGGAGAGGAGGATGTTCCGACCGATCAACATCAAAGACAATCAATCAATCGTTGAAAGGATCTACAGCGCCCATGGCATATAGTAGAGCTTTTCGTTGTGAAGGGCACGACTGGAGGAGTTCCAGCGTTGAAATGGCAATAGGAGATTGTGCCAAATCATCTACTATGCTATATGAATGGGAAGCTTTTCCAGAAGCAACATTTCAGCATAGTGGTCCCTTAGGGATCTTGGTATGAACCCCCACCTTAGGCTGAGGGATCTGCAAGGGACCATTAGGTGTCGAAACAGGCTCTGTAGTGACTGAAGGAGGCAGCTCGGGGACAGACGTAGCGAGAGGCTTGTTGTACTGACGGGACTGAGTCTGAAGATTGATGTCTACTGTTAGAGGTTGATTAGAGTTCATCATGATAATATGGTAATCGGAGGTACCAGATGGAAGAGGTTGAGTGGCCACCTGACCTTTAGGTGGTTGGGTAGCCACAAATCCTTACTGAGGGAAAGGATTAGTAAGCACAACTGACTAACTAGGCGCAACACTGGGAGGGACGGAAGGGGAGGCTTTTTGTCCTCGCAATGTTGCTTGAGACTCCCACATCTGCCGCATCTGAGGTAAAAGAGGACAATCATGTGTGTAATGACCATAAATACCACAATAAGAACAGGGCTTGTTCGTGGGAACATGCCTGTCCTGCTTGGGCTGAGTGTCATGTTGCTGGTTAGTAGTGTTAAGAGCATTATTCTGAGGATTAGGTCCAGGATTACCGGGAGCAGATTGATTTTGAGTGCCTTTCCTCTTCTTTTTGGAGGGAGGAGGATTAGTCGCGCCCTGTTGTGCATACACCTACCCCTGAGGGGGTGGTGGCTGATGTTGCGGGGGTTGAGAAGGCAAGGGAGGAGGTGGTGCTAATGCTGGAGGAGCTGGAGCACCGGGCTGTGAATACAGATAATAAGGAGGTTGGGTAACAGTTTGGTAAACAAGAGTTTTGGAAAAGAGAGGAGGCATGCCGTATCTTAGATACGTGCTATCGAGAGGCGGAAAAGTGCAGGAGATGCTACCCCCCCCCCCCCCAAGGAAAGTCATAGTCCATGGGAGGTTGAGCGTATGGATTAGAGAGAGCTCCAACGATACCGTCGGCGGCGTGAGATGCCCCCGGTGCATTTCCACCACCAGGTCTGGGAAGATCAGGTAGAACAGTATAAACATAACCCAACTGAGCGTAGATCAGGTCATATTTTAACACAATTTGGAGAGCGGCTTCTTCAGTTTGAGGGAAGTGCGATGCGACATCTTTCTCGATAGGTGGCAAGAGAGATCTAAGGAACCAGTCCATGTAGAGACGGTCTTCGAAGGTAGGAACTCGACATAGGCTCTTTCTTCTTTGCCATTCCTGGACATGGTCGGATAGGCAGGTTGCAGACGATTGACGGAAAGAAGTCAAGAGTTCGATACTAGTGTCATAACGAAGGGGAAGCTAGAAGTAAGACAGAAAATCTCGGGAAAGAGTCGCAAAGGTGGTATGAGAAGAAGGGGCCTGATCAACATACCACTTAGAAGCTTCACCTGTAAGTGTACGTTGGAACAACCGAAGACGGATAGAGTCATCGGTAATAGAGTTAGGAGAACACCACATGTGGAAAGATCGAACATGATTTGTAGGATCTTCTCCAACAAGGCCTTCAAACTTGGGGATGTCGGAAGGGAGCTTAGTTGGCATAGAAGGCCAACTAGTGTCATGGTGTATAGGGTCATCTATCAACTGGTAAAAATCGGGAAGGCTGAGGCCTGCCATAAAGGGGAGCAAGGGCGCAGTCGAGGTAGTGTCCGTTGCGGTCCCACTAGTTGTATTCCTAACATGAGGTCCGGGGTTACCACCAGCATTAGGTCCTGCACCAAACATGGTGAAGGTGACAGGGGGAGAACCGAAGGCAGAACGAGAATGAGAACCCAATAAACCAGAAGAAGAATCGAAGTGCGAACTCGGAGGAGGACTAACTCAAATGCTACGCGGAGGAGTAAGTATTCCTACCGAAAACTGAGGATGAAGGGAAAGAAGTCTCCGGGATAAATGCCTTGGTGGCGCAATGATGACGACACAAACACGACACAAAGGAAAAAGAGACTGACAAGGGCAGTGAGGTGCAGGATCAATTGATTACAATGTCGAAACAAGGGCAGAGAGGTGTAGGATCAATTGATTTCAATGTTTTAGAGTCTTTGCTTGGAGGTGTTAACCAAGCCCTTTTTTGCTTAGGGTGTGTGTGCAAAGTGTGTAAATTTTAATTTTTAAACCCAGACGTTTGTAGAGAAAAAGAAAAAGTGTGTTGTGTAACTGAAAATAAACCTGTAGATAACAGTATATGAAACTGAAATAACAGTAAATAAACAGTTAATAATGCAATAATATAAACCCAAGGAGGCGAGCCTCTTAAAAAGTAGTCTGTAGGCAGGCAAAAAACTAGTCAAAACACACCAAAATAGCCAATAGATATAAGGTCGAGAGGGATAGGGATCTAAAGGTCAAAATATGCTGGAAAGTGGTGCAGAAAACAACAACAAATTAGAGGAATAATTGTTGTAAATGAGGTGGCAAAAAGCTATCTCCTGGAGGGAAACGGAGTGAACCCTAGAGGAAAACCCAAACAAAGCTAAATGAGGTGATTTGGATGGATAACAAGCCGATCTAAAGTGGATCTGAAGGTGAGGTATCAGATCTAAAAAATGGCTAAACGCTCTGAAAATTTCAGACAACTTGCAGCAGCTAAAACTCTTCCACAAAGTGTGGAGGGTACTGAAGCCCTAGCGGGCTAGTTTCCCACTTAGTTGAGTAAAACAGAACAAGTACAAGTCCAAAATGGGTGGAGACGGAGGCCAGAAAACCTTGAACAGAGGCCCAAACAAACCCATAAAACTTTCAGAAAAACTCCAGCAAAAAATTCAGGTCACAGTTTCTGACCTGTTTTCAGTAGAGGTCGCAGTTTTTGGGATGATTCCCACTTCTTGAAGCTCCAGGTCGCACATTTTGGGCCAAAAAGTGCGACCTGCACTTCTGGCACTTTCGGCGGCAGATTTCAGAAAAAAAAAAGTGTTGTCTTAGCTGCCGCTGAAGTCTGTCACCTGCATAATAGGTCCGAAAACACACGGAAGTTATAATTTTTATCGTTTTAGGGTTTTGTAGGTTAAAAACAACATCAAGAAAAGCAAAAACAAGAGGCTGAAGAGAAATCCTAGGGTTTGAAGCAGTTGGATATGCAAGGATCATAAAAATGACAGCGGTCGTAATCGTAAACTCGTGTGGAGTCGCCAGTTGTTAGTATGAATCTTAATTCCAAGCGTACGGAAAAAGACCACTTTAGCTGTGCATAACAAGTAGCCCTAACATCAAATATGGTTGCTAATATCCTCATATTTGAAGTTAGCTTATCCAGATAAATGCTGCAAAAATCTGGATCTATGCATCAAAAGACATTAAGCAATAGAAAAAACAAGATTTGCTCCATGCATCCAATAGACAAGACAAGAATATGTTGAATGAATTTTGTATTAATGGCACCTGGGAGGAAAACACAGAAGGGTGTTACCAGTTCTCCTCGATGGGATGGGTTCTTGTAAGTCCTCAGCACTTCAGATCTAAAATTCCTCTCTCTTGATGGTGTAGAAAACCCAGACAAAAATGGTAGCAAAATATGACTATGATGGTGGATCAAAGTCAGACCAAAAGTATAGATCCAGAGTGATCTTTAGGCAACAAAAGGTGGTAAATGCATGGGAAAACCCTTCTATTCATAAAAAAAAATATTGAGTTAGTCTAGATATTGGTGCATAATTAAAATATTATTAACCAAATCAAAATCCAACTTTTATGGAATATTTTATTCTATTTGTTGGAGGGAAAAGGAATTTGACTTGGGTCAAATCCCTTTATTTGTAAATAATAAATAAATAAATGATTTATTTATCATTTTAAGGATGTGGTTGAGTAATAATCAAATAAATAATGATTTATTTAATTTTTTAAGGGTGATTTAATCATATTCAACAAAGAATATTATTTAAATAAGGTTTAAATAATTATTCTTAGGAAATAATAAGATAAATAATGATTTATCTAATTAATTTCCCTATTTGGGTTAAATATAACCAGGAATATTAATTAAACTATTGTTTAGCTAATTATTCCTTGAGGAAAATCAAACAGATGTAGATTTATTTAATATTTCCTCATGGGGTTTCCTGTTTAGACCATAAACAACTTAATAACGGTGGTTTACTAAGTTATTTTTCATAGTGAATGCAATTTTACTTAGGGTAAAATTGGTCTTACATGGTGTACCTGGGTCCATCTAATAACAATAGGTTAGATGACCAAAAAATGGTGTAACAAGGAGTATCCATGGGCTTGCAGTCCTCCATGTGAAACTTACCAAGTATCTCCCGAGCATACTTGCCTTGAGACACAAACAGTTCACCTTCTCGCTGCCATATTTCCAATCCAAGGAAATAATGAAGGAGGCCCAAATACTTCATCTTGAACTCCTTTGCAAGATCTGCCTTGCATGAGTGTATCACTGCTTGTCACCCATTAGTATTAAATCATCAACATAAAGAACAGTGATTAAAATATTACCCTCCACCATAATTTGGTACAGGTTTGCATCCGCCTCACTCTTGGTGAAGCCAAGTCCAGTGAAATAGCTGTCGATCCGTGTGTACCAAGCACGTGGTGCTTGCTTCACCCCATACAACGCTCTTTTGAGTCTGCACACATGCGACTCGTTGCTGAAGATCTCAAATCCTTCAGGCTGCTCATTGTACACCTCTTCCTCAATGATCCCATTAAGAAACACAGTCTTCACATCCATCTGATGAATGTGCTAACCCATATGCGTTGAGAGAGAAAGGATGGTCCTTATGGAAGAAAATCGTGCGACAGGTGCAAAGGTTTCTTCATAATCAATCCCCTCGATCTATGAGAAGCCCCAGGCAACAAATCTTGCCTTATACTTCTTGACGCTCGCATCAACAGCTTGCTTTACCTTGTAGATCCATTTCGAATCTACCACTGATTTACCCGCCATCTTTGGAACAATCTCCCAAGAATTTTTTCTGACAATGGATTCATACTCCTCCACCATGGCATCTACCAATGTGGGCTCCTGCGCTGCTTCTTCAAAAGAAGATGGCTCTATCACGACACACTTGCTCATAAGAGCCATGTATCCAATAAATCGGTCAGGTGACTGTCTCTGTCTGCGCTATGATGTATGGACTCCTACATTCTCTGTCGCATCAAGCTTTAGTCTCTCAGCTTTTGTGGTACGCCTTCTGCCTATTCTAATGTTTGGTTCTGCATGAGTGGACTCCTCCACTCCATGAATCTCCTCTTGTGGCTAATCCACATCTAGAGGCTCATCTTTGGGAACAAGAAGTTCCTCCTCTGCATGCAAGTGTAGCTCCCTCTTAAGCGACAACTTCATGGCTCTCACCTCATTGAATTTTATATCCCATCGCACCACAGTCATTCGACTATTTGGAAAATACACACGATAATTACGGGGTGTTTTTGTGTACCCCACAAATATCCCAACTTCTGCAGTCGACTCCAGCTTCTTCCTGGCGTCATTTGTCACATGAATGTAAACAGATGAGCCAAAAATCTTCAAATGAGAAATATCAGGCTTCTTACCAGTAAAATCTTCTTCAGGTGTACTCATGCCAAGTACTCTATGAGGACAACGGTTTTGCACATAAACCGCAGTGTTGCATGCTTCCGCCCACAAGTGCATCGGTAAGCCCTGGTCATGCAACATATCTCGTGCAGCACCCATGATCGTTATGTTCTTCCTCTTCGCAACCCCATTCTGTTGTGGGTTATGAGGCACTAAGAGTTCTCTTCGAATTCCTTCTTTGCTACATAAGTCTTTGAATTCGTTCAAGATATATTCACCACCATTATCGCTCCGTAGAGCCTTCACTTGCTTCCCCGACTCCTTCTGCACCAATGCTTTAAACTCACAGAAATTTGAGAATGTTTCACTCTTCTTCTACATGAAGAAGATCCAGCATCTACAAGAATAGTCGTCAACAAATATAACATAATACCTGTGTTTTGTTGTTGAAGCAACCGAGAAAGGTCCACACACGTTTGTGTGAATTCTCTCTCCAGGATCACCGAAGCACGGTTCTCCTTCTTATGAAAGGTGGTCTTCACAAACTTACCCATAGTACATCCCTTGCACTGATCTGACTGCGCAAGAGTGCCCTTGGGAAGTCGAATAGAAATCTGCTGCAAAATCTTCAAGGCGCCATGGTGAAGATGGCCCAATCTCTTGTGCCCGCCCTCATCTCGGCTCACCACTTCTTCTACTTTTCCCATCATTGCAGCGCAGCCATCTACCTCCAGCTTATAGATATTCTTAACTCGAATCCCTATCCTCTTGGTTTGACCGGTTGTTTTATGTCGCAGGAAATATTTTCCCTCGTTGAAAACAACGTCATAATCTTTGTCTTCCAACATTGTGACCAAGACCAAGTTCTTCTTCAAACCTGGAACATGCATAACATCTTTCAACTGAAATGGTTTACCTGACTCCCTCTCAAAGCTAATGGTTCCAATGTTGGTCGCATTGTATCTGCCATTGTCTCCCATCTCTATATGCATTTGGAGATCCTTCTCCTCCAAATCACTAAACAACTCCTTGTCTCCCGTCATATGGAAAGATGCACCACATCGATCCCATTGAGCTTGAAACTAAGCATGAAATCAAAGAGAAATCAAGTTCAAATTGCGAGGCTAATGCCTCTCCAGCTGCAGCTCCAGCAGCCTTCTTGTTCTTCTTTTTTAGTGGGCAGTCAGTGGCGAGATGCCCATGTTCGTGACAGTGAAAACACTTCACTTTGGACAAATCCAACTTCTTGCCTTTAGCCTCGGATTTTGGATGGGATTTCTTCCCCTTCCCTTTCCTTGATTTTCCATCCAAAGCGCAATTCTCTTCATCATCATTCTTTGATGAAGAGCCATCCCTGGTACTTCACCTTATCTCCTCCTGCACAAGATCCGACCAAAGTCACTCCCAACCAGGCAGTTTCTCCCGTCCATTGACAGACTCTTCGTAGCTACGCCAACTCTTCGGAAGCCCAAGGAGAGCCAAGCTCACCAATTCATCATCATCAACTGTAATCCCCACACTTCCCAGTTCATCCCTAAAGTGGACAAACTTCGTGAGATATTTTGGAATATTGTTGCCCTTCTCCATTTTTATTTTTATGAGCTTATCTTTCATCGCCAACTTCCTCTAGTCGTTGTTGCTTTGGAAAATATCTGTCAAATCCTTCCACATTGCAAATTGATTGGATTTCCCGTGAAGGCTTGACACGATATGGTCCTTCACACCTTCCAAAAGAATTCTTCTTGTCTTTGCTACCTTCTTTTGCCATGCATCAAGTCCTGCAGCATCGCTAGAAGCCGGCTTAGGAACATCGCTATCGTTGAACTCCTTCAGTCCATTATCTTCAAGCACCTCCTCCATCCTATCCTTCCAGGCTATGTAATTAGAGCTACCCTCAAGGGCATACTCCAATCGCAACCCATTGAAAGACATTTCAATGAATACTCAACTGTCGCACCAAGAAATTTCTACAGCAAATTCGAATTGTCCACCAGCACAAAACTCAACGCTTATTCACAATTGCAATCTCCAGTGATCAATACTGCTCTGATACCATATAGAAATTTATTAATACTAATGTATTACCAGATTCTCCTGATCTAACAAAATTTATCTTCTTGCTAAATACATAATCCTTCCACTGTTAAACTTGCGGAAATTTAAAACTCAATTGCCAACACATGTGAATAAATTCAATCTCACATAACATAGTTGTTTAACGGGAAAGCTTAAAGCTAAAAACCTCAACTATCATATATTATGTATATCAATGTAATCATGTAATAATATCATACAAATCTTAGTACATCAAGCTCTCAGTACAATGTAGATTCATTACACATTGTCATGCAGAAATTTGCATATCTATGCACCAATTTATTGCCTCCTGACAGCCTACCTCCACTGTGCAATCCCTATTGAAGAAGACCCCTGAATGAATTCGAATTGGCCTTGCCTTGACTGCACAATCCTCATTGGCAACTACAATGTATGTCAGATGCATTGAATGCATCACTATAGTTACAACAGATAGTCCATCTCACCCTTTCACCTATCTCTCCACTGGGTCTCCACTGGCACTGACATGCACTATAGTTAACTGTTGTTTTTGTTCAATTTTTAGTGAGTTATTAGTTGTGAATTAATTAACTAATCAATTCACTTAACTCTCACTAGTGTATCTTTCAGTTAGACTAGATACAACTAGCTCAATTGAGTTTAACTCACTTAACTGAGTTAAACTAAATAACAACTCCATAAACTACTCTTCCAACTCTGTCATAACTTTGCCACTTCAGTTCTAACTGAGTCCTCCATGCATGAGCCACCAATAAACCCTAGGAATTGTGTAATTCCTTCAGCCCACTGATTTTCCAAATCTGTTCACTGAAATAGAGTGCTCCAAGAGAATAAGTTGTTTATTGTTGGATTATTATTAAGAGCTAATAATAATCGACATGCATCTATTTTTAGATAGACGATCTATAAATAGACTTCGCCCAGTATTCTAAAAATAGAATTTCATCTATTTTCCACATTTGACCAACCATCTACAAATAACATCCTGCAACTTATAGAATATGCTCACCATGTCTAAAAATATACATACACTTAGAAATAGCATACGGGCCCCACTTAGTGAAGGTGCTTACTTTTCACTAAGCTCATCATCTTGTTGAATCTCAACAGTCCCTCTCAACAAGATAGGGATTATCCTTCACCCCGATCCTGCCTCTATGATATTTGAATTTGCTCCTACCGAGCACCTTCGTCAGAATATCTGCATCCTGATCTTCCGTAGGAATGTACTGAAGCAACATGATCTTCCGCTGCACACAATCTCTGATATGATGATACCGGATATCAATATTTTTAGATCTATCATGAAACATGGGATTAATCGAGAGTTTAATGCAACTCTGATTATCACAATGTATCACTGTAGGATCTAAATGTTAACCGAACAAACCGACCAAGATCTTCCTCATCCAGATAGCCTCACATGCTGCTTGACTTGCTGCCATGTATTATGCTTTCGCTGAACTAAGTGCCACGGATCTTTGTTTCCTATTGTACCAAATAAACTGTTGTAGATCCGATACTGAAAACCCCTCCTGATGTGCTCTTTATGTCCGTTGCGCTACCTGCCCAATCTGCATCTGTGAAGCCATGCAACTTCACCTCATCCGTTTGTCTGTACCATAAGCCATACTCAGATGTGCCCCTGAGATACCTCAGGACATGCTTGCTTGCCTTCCAAAAGAGCTTGGTAGGCTTAACCATCGCTTGTGAAAGCTGGTTCACTGCATAGCATATGTCTGGTCTTGTATTAACTAAATACATGAGCAAACCCACCAACTGTCGATAAACAATGGCATCCACTACCTCTGCTGATGTAGCATCCTCTTTCCTCCAATTTCCTAGAAAAGGAGTATACATGGGCTTGCAACCCTCCATGTGAAACTTACCAAGTATATCCCAAGCATACTTGCCTTGAAACACAAACAGTTCACCTTATCACTTCCATATTTCCAATCCAAGGAAATAATGAAGGAGGCCCAAATCCTTCATCTCGAACTCCTTTGCAAGATTTTCCTTGCATGAGTGTATCAAACGCTCATCACCCGTTAGTATTAAATCATCAAGATAAAGAACAATGATTAAAAGCTTACCCTCCTCAACATAGGTGTGTTCATGTGCTCAAAGAGGGCACAGTTCTTCGTGCCGAAAGAGTGCACTCAAGCTCCGTTCTTCATGAGTGTGACATGTGCTCAAAGGGAAGGATGAAGGTTCATGCTTTGTGAGTGAGAAATGCACTATAAGAGGTAGAATTTATTTATGCTGAAGGAGTTTGCTCAAGCTTCATGCTTCGTGAGTGTGACATGCGCTCTAAGAGTGATCATTTCTTCATGCCGAAGGAGTGCGCTCAAGCTTCATGCTTCATGAATGTGACATGCGCTCAAGCTTCATGCTTCATGAATGTGACATGCACTCAAAGTGGAGGATGAAGCTTTGTGCTTCGTGAGTGCGACATGCGCTCTAAGAGGGCGCATTTATTCGTGCCGAAGGAGTGTGCTCATATTACTGAAGTGCATTCAGGCTCTTCGAGTGTGCTTTTTAAGGCAAGAACATCCTTTTTTGTTGGGAGTGTGCTTTTTAGGGGAGTGAAGGTCCTTGTTCTTCTGAAGTGCACTTTTTAACTGAGCAAGACATTAAAAGGCTAAGTGAATTGTCCTTAGGAAATACTAATGCACTGTGAGAGGAAGGATACCTTATAAAAGACTTAGTACACGAGTATGGGGGGGAAGATGGGTCAATAAGGCTCATGGATAAGCTATTCTCATTACATGGTAAGAAGGATAATGCCTCTACAAATTGTGCTGAATAGTAGGACCAAGAAAGTGCTTCAAAATGGCTAAGTGTGAGACCAATAGAGTAAAAGAGATAAATGCATCTGATCACAACTCAAACAAGGATCACACATTGATACAAGCCAAGGGAATGTAGAGGGGTCATGAAAACAGTCACACCTTGAAACGATAGCAAAGCGACACTTGTAAAAGTTAAAGAAATTGAAGGCAACACATGCCAGAGTGAAGATAACAAGAGTATGACACTTTTTAAGGCAAAATCAAGAGAAAATGGTAGGTGTGAAAGTGAAAACGACACTTGAGAACACAAAGCACAAAAAAGTGACAATTGAGAACACTCACATAAATAGAATACAATCACAACCAAGGTGAGGTAGTTTGTCAACGAAAGCTCACACTTACTATTCACATGAGTTGAACATTGCACACACATTCTCTTGATGGATGGTGCCATGCGTGTTCAAGCTTGTATGACGGAAGTGTTATCATGAACTCATCGAAGACTTAGCATGTGTGTGCAAGTGACTTGATAGTTAAGACTTGGAATAAGACTCAAACATTTTACAAAATACCAATCGACCATAGAATGACAGATTGTGGGATACTCAGTAGGCTCTGAAATTCAAGTGTGGGTAAAATTTTGGAGGGTGTTGATCGCAACGTCAACAAAACCTTAATTTATAAGAAGAAGGAAAAATGAAGCAAATTGTTATAAAAGGAAAACACAATCAATTTAAACAAGTTTTTGGCTTAATAAAAACTTTGACCGGTTCAGAGAATCAGGAAAATCACTACATACAAAATAAGACTCAAAGCAAGGCATAAAAATGCCATTTTTTTGCATTTACAGGATCAACGCAGGTAACGTAACTGCACGAGAGAGATGCATGGCACTTAATACATAGGAAAAATGTAATTCATTGCAGTTATTACATAGAAAACTACAAAGAATCCAATCAGTGAAATTAAATACACAATAAAAATGCAATGAATTGCAATTATTACATAGAAAACTGTAATGAATCCAATCAATGCAATTAAATACACATGAAAACTGCAATTTTACATGGAGAGCTTGATCCAAAGTAAAGTTTGGAGAAGGTTTGTCATTGAAAGGCCTAAAACCATGATGTGCAGCTAACTCTTCGAGAATATGTTATGTCTATCCCTCGGGAAGCTCATAAGCTCAGTTTTGTAATCCAAAGCGGGGTACAGTAATGGGCTGAAACCACACCCCTAACCGAATGGTCCTTCTCTTCCAAAACAAAGATGGCTATAGGCAATGGCAGTCCTGACGACTAGACCAAAATTCCTATAGTTGTGTGACTCCTATTTTAGCACATTTTGACCTGAGGTCTTCCACGGATCTTGGCTACTACATAAGCCTGGTCCCTAATAGATGAGAAATAGTTTGTTCCTTTACAAAATGATTGGAAAGGAAACATGAACGGGCCCAGGCTTATGTAACGCATATTTCTAACCAGTTAGCGTTTAGGATGGCCCAAAGTTGAAATGGGTTACGAGGTTCACTTGACCCATATATCCAATTCATTTTCACCTTGCTGAGAATGTAGGCTTTAAGCCTACTTAGTGATTCAGCTAAAAGAAATGAATGTAGAGCTCTACATCTCTAATAGAAAAGGCTCAAACATTCACAATAATTTCAAGAATTAAATATGAATATTCTACAACAAAGCATTGTGCTGTCCATCAGCAGAAGTAACTGATATCTGAGCCATTTGCAGTTCTTCCATTTGATTTGCAAATACCAACATCTGTTTTATTGACCTTTAAACAGCTGTTTTGGCAGGCCTTTACTTCATTTAATGATGCTCTGGGCGAGAATTGTCATTTGATTTCGTGCTAGTTTTTTTGGGTGGTTTCTTACCTTGTCACTTTTATTTATGCCTCTGTGATTTTCATGGGCAACTGCCTCATGAATAATTTTCATCTTCTTGCAATTCTTGATATCTCTTCCTTGGGACGGTATCTTCCTCCAACTTCTATCTCTCGATTCGGGCATGCCAATTCTTCTTGCGGTCAACTATTCTTTGGATCACTAAGGTTTCTTGTTGCTAGATTGGATGTTTCGCTTAGCACGAGGTTCTTAAGGAACGGCGGGTGTTGGAATGACCGTTCTTCCCACTCATCTCCTTAGTTAGGCTTAGGTATGGTTTCTTCTTCTAACGAGTTTCTATAGCGGTTTACCCTTCTTCCTTTTTTGATCTTCGTTTAATGACAATGTTTCTTCTTTTAGGGGTTCGCTTAGGTGTACGATTCATTCTTAAGACCCTAATGGTTTACTTTGGATGGCTCTATCCCGGTGCTCTCGCTTTTTCCTCTCTCACTACAGCTTCTTGACTTTATTTATTTCTTCTTTTTCTTCAAGGAATGACAACTTGTTCATCCAACTCTATTTGCTCGGCATGGTTTTGAGTCGTGCCATCGATGAAATCTTCTTCCTTGCTCCTCTTCTTGGGGTTCTTCTTCCATGCTCTCATGCTCTTGGCTAGGTTCCTCGGGGAATCCTTTGCTCGGTTCTATTTCTGTGTGGTTTCTCGGGGGCTTCCGGGTCGAGATGTTGGCTCAATGTGTTCATTTCCTATTCATGCCTCTCGGAGAGCAACCCTAGCCGCTAGGTTTGTTGTTTCATCGGTTATACCTTTATCAATGGCGAGTATTGACGGTACAGTTAAGGTCCTTGTGGGGTCCGACGAGGGATGAGGGCGGTACATGGGGCCTTCATGTTCTTGGTCTTCATGTAAAGAGCTCACATGCTGACACAGTGGAATACGGTTTCATCCTTATTCTTTGCTAAGATTACCGCTACCTCTGTGGGGTCTGTATTAACTTCCTTCCTCCTCATCTGAATACGAATTTCTCCTTCAACTTCTTCATCTTCTCTGAATCTCTGCAATCTCCTCTTCATCTGAATAACGTATTTCCCCTTCATGGGTTACTCTTCGCCATCGGTATGGTAACTTGCCTCTTCCTCTCTTAGAGTAGCGTTCTTCCTCTACACCCAGTTGTTTTAGCCTCTCTTGGTATAGTGACTAACTTCCTCCTTGTCGAGTACCGAATTTTCCCCTCCAATTCCTCTACTTCCTCGATGCAGGGACTTCGCTGCACTATTGTGGAAGTTTGTTCCTCTTCTCCCAATTTGTTCAATTCCTGGGGGCAGCTCTTGCTGCCGAGTTCTTATTGTCTTCTTGCTTAGTTTCAATCGAAGGGATTGTCTGTGAGTGGAAGGCCCCGCTATTAATCCATCCATCTTTAGTCTTGGAGCGGGCGAGGGCCAATCCTCCTTAATAAATTCTTTCCATTTTGGTGTTCTTTGAGGCGGCTATAACACTATCATTGAATCGAATGATGGTGGGCGACCACCATATACGCATCTTTGGAATTTCTAATTCCACGAGCAATATCATACAATAAAAGTTTTAGAATGCGGGCGGATTAATAGTACATTTATGTTTTAGCACAGCCAGCAGCAAGGTGGCGACGATCTTACTACATCCCTTTCTGTAACGCATGTTATGTAGGCACCGCACGATCTTGGCAAATTACGCCATGGTTCGCCTAATGATGTTGGGTGGACTCCTCTACCTTTTGCTTGACTAGCGGCATTAGTCATCTTGAAAAGATTTTATGGCGCTAAATCTGATCTTCTTCGAGTCCAAACGGTTCTCGCGGGAATGCGGGACACCTTTGCAATGATCTCATCGGTCATAACTATGTGCCTTGCTACCGGCCTTGGAGGATCCTTCCTTGTAATTTTAACAAGAATTCGGTGGCCATTTCTTCATCGATTCTTGCATTCTCATGAAGTATGTAATCCACCCTAGTCTTTCTAAGATTGCTCGTCCGACGCCAGGAGACGATCAACACCTGCGGTCGCCCTACGAATTGGAGTGTCCTCCCATCTCTCGGCCTTCTATTGATTCTTCACAACACAGTGGTAGTAGAACAGGCACGGTTCGTTGAAACTTAATATTTACGAAATGCGGGGTTTAATTCATAGGAATCGAGTTTAACGGAGATACGAGGTAGAAATCTTGGAGATTTGATCTACATACGGACTTGTCAACGCCCCCAACGGAAATGATAGGTCATACTCTACGAGTCGATTAAGGGTGGCATGTGTGGCACAACAATAGGACAACGATTGAAAAAAACGGGTGCAATTATGATACGGAGTCAATCAAATTAGCGATTGCGAAATTAATGCATAAGATAATCGGTAATAATGAGGAAATCGCGTTGTAATAATTCAAATACAAGGCGAAGGGACATCATATGATTGACATGAATACAATTGCATTATTTACCATATTAAATAAACATGATGGAGACTAATAATTTCATGTGTAATAGGTTCGAAGTAGAAATAGGGAATTCATGCTTTTCATTTGATATTCAATAAAGATATAGGAAAAGGGTTAAGTAACTATTGATGTATAAATATGACTTCAATACCATCAGCAGGCTTTGTTGCCCACAGTGTCCTGCCTTGGCAGAGGTTGTTTTGTAACCCATGGAACCATTGTCCTTTATCGCAGGGAAGTGCTTCTTTTTCTTTCTTTATATTTTTTTATTGAATATGAAGACGGAGGCCATTGTGCTGGCTTGGTGACCGGATAAGTCACAACTCTTGGATTCACTTGGGAGGAAGTGAAAAGTGGGCAGGCCGGCTTGTGATGAGACCTCTGTTCCAAGGACTTTTTCAATTGTCTTTTGGACCATTTCCCTGGTTTGGTGGCCATAATGGGAATGCCACACTCAACTTTTATGTATTTCTCATGATGCGGTAGGTTGGCGCCGATGAATCCCTATCCTCCATCTGAAAAACATTAAATATATCAATATTTTCTTTTTCAAACAACACTTTTCCTGAGTTATTCTAGGGATGGCTCAATACTCCTTAAGAGTAAGAATGGTGGAAGAAGTACGAACATCTCAATAGAGAAAAATATACCCTTATTTCCATTTCAAAGATAAATATCAAAGAAAGCTATATTATATGGAAAAGAACCAATCATGATAAAAATAATCGATTAATTAAATAGTAGCAAAATAGCAATGTTATGTTATTGTTCATGCCCCTTTCCTCTTTTTATTACTAGGAAATTCCCTTAAAGATGACGATTTCTTTTGATTTGCTGATTCACCATTAATTCTTAATTTGTATGATTGTTTATGATATTTTTTACTGAAAAAATGATCACAAATTCAAAAAACAAACAAAAAACAATCATTTGAAAAGTGATGTTCCTTAAAAGAACGACAAAAACAATTCTTGGCTTCTTGTTCCTTTCGAGAAAGGCAATAAAAAATGTTCACAACGGAAATGTTGTTCCTTTAGAAAGGAACGACCATGTGAGCCTCTTGTTCCTTTCAAAAGGAACAACGAGAAAAATACTACTGCGAAAGTCTTGTTCCTTTGGAAAAAGACATCCGCTCTTCTTGACGCTGTTCCTTTCGAAAGGAATAGCGAAGTGTTGTTACGTTAGAAAGGAAACAGAGAAACGCGAAAAGAAACACAAAAAAAAAATTTTATTTTTCTTGTTAAAAATAAATTCAAGCAATAAAGAAATAAAGTATTAACGAAAAAATGAATTTCCTAAAGCAATAAAAAGAAATTCTTTATGTATAAAATTAAAAAAGAAGTGAATAATCAGCGGTGGCGGGGAGGAATTCTCCCCTTACTGCTGAAATTTCCATGGTGGAATCTTCCCCGTAACCTCTTGGTAAAAGGATTCGCGGGTAAGCGGCTTGTGATATAATCAAACTCGATGGCCATTTACCTTAAAGGAATGCGGATCCGTCGATGGTGTCTATTGTGAGTACGTTATCATGCACTTTACAGATTTCGTAGGATCCAGCCACCTTGTCTGGAGCTTTGCGGAAATCCGAAACCAAGAATCATATAGGAGTGCCCAATCTCCTTCGTGGAAGATCTTTTCTTTGATATTGGGCGTCATGCCATTTTCTCTGCATTGCTGAATTAATGTTGTGTCTTTAGGAGAGTAGAGAGCCTAATTTCATCCAATTCATTAAGTTGCTACGATCTTTTTGCACAGGCTTCATCTAAATTCGGACCCACCTTTTGAGCTATTCTTAATGTTTGAATTTCAAATTCGATAGGAAAAATGGGTTCTTTTCCAAATACCAAGCTGGTATGAGGTAGATATCTGTGGTAGGTCTCCATTTTGTTCGATACACCCACAATGCTTCTTGTAGTCTATAGACCCAATCTCATCTATGTGAAGCAACGATTTTTGTCAAAATAGATTCGATTACTTTGTTCATACTTTGACTTGGCGGGTCTTTGTGGGTGGTATGGCGTTGTAATTTTATCTTGAATATGATAATTTCGCAATGTTTCGGCTAATTTATTGCCTAAAAAATGTGTTCCTCCATGCGTGATTATGTCTCTTGGGAGGCCATAGTGCACAAAAATATGGAAAAGGCGTATTAGAATCCTCTGTAGCCTTTGAAAGAGCTCTGCTTCAACCCATTTAGTAACGTATTCGGTGGCAACTAGGATATATGTTTTACGGTTGGATGGAGGGCTAATAGGACCAACGAAGTCGAGGGCCCAACGTTCAAAGGTTGATCCATAGTTTAGGGTTCGAGGGCATTTCATCGGACGCCGGGGGGGGGCGGCCACATGCGCCCTTTGACGACTATCAGAGCTGCCTGGAATTTTTTAGCGTCTCTAAAGATAGTAGGCCAATAATATCATGTTCGTAAAACTGTAAGTACGATTTCTATGGTACGCAAAGTGGCCAGCCACACTATCCATCATGGCATGCTTTCAAAATATCATATACCTCATCCTCCCTATCGCATCTTCTTATTTTCATGTACGCACTTTTATTATGAAATAAGTGGCCACTAATCAGAGAAAAACGGGTGCTACGGTGTATTATTTACTTCCGTTCATTAAGGGATAGATGTTTAGGTAATTTAATTATTGCCAAATAATTTGCTATATCGGCTTATCATACCATGGTGTCTGAGTAGTAACATCGAAGAGAGATGTTCATCAGGAAAGTGGTCTTCAACTACTTCTACATCTGTTGGCTTTGGCATTAGGACGAGAAATTCGGTACGGGGTTCTCTTTGCTCGGTCGATCTTTGATCGTGATATCAAATTCTGCCCGGTAAAATCAACCATCTAGTCACTCTTCCATTTGTAACGGAGTTTATTTGCTAAAAACTTAATGGTAGAGTGATATGTGTAAAGCACTAGGGATACCCAGTTATGTAATGTCTAAATTTATTTATAGCATGAACTACAACTAGAAATTATTTCTCGATCCTGAGTATAGTTTAATTCGGCGGGGTCGAGATTTTTGCTAATGTAGTAAATTGCATATGGCTTTGTCTTCCTCACACTTGAAATGCTTGCTCCAATTGTTGTGTTTGAGGCATCGGATGAAATTTAGACGACGAATTCCAATTTGGGCCCCTCGGCCACGGGGGTTGTTGCAACGAGCTTCTTCAAATCATTAAAAGCATTGTCACATTTATCTTGTCCAAGCAAAATCGATATTTCAGTCGGCACATATAAAGGTACGGCTATTCGAAATAATGCTCTATAAATATTCTATAAGAACCGAGAAAATCGAAAGCTACGTACCTGTTTGTTTGCGTAGTAGGTGTAGGAATTAACAAGAGTATTTGAATTTTTATTTAGGTCTATGAATTCCTTTCTATTTCGAAATATAATGACCTAATATAACTCCTTCGGTCATCATCATGTAAGACATTTTTCATTGCTTAAACAAAGCCTAGTGTCGATACATCTTTGCAATACTCTTTCTAGGTTGCTTAATGCGGGCTGAGAATCATCCCCCATAAGGGGTGAAAATCATCCATATATACTTCGAGGCCTTCATTTATTAGATTACGCAAGAGATCTTGATAATTTCCCTGCGGGAAAGTAGCGGGGAATTGCATAGGCCGAAAGGTAAGACTCGGTAGGCAAATGTGCCCCGGGCGGGTAAATGTAGTTTTGTCTGTTCTTCGGGGGCAATTTGTATTTGGTTGTATCCACTTTTGAAGACATCCCGAAATGAAAAGAATTTCTTTCCTGCCAATGTGGCTAATACTGATCAATGAAAGGAAGGGGAAAGTGGTCTTTTTGTGTTGCTTTGTTAAGTTCACGATAATCTACACATATCCTCCACTTCCCATTTTTTTTGGTACCACCACTAATGGGGAGACCCATTTGCTATCGAGATATTGGGTAGATGAAATTAACATCTAATAATTTTTGTAATTCATCTTTCACAATGTCCTTAAGGTGAGGATTTGGTCTCCTTTGGGGTTGACGAATGGGTCTTGCATCTTTTTCAATATAAATGTGGTGAGTACATAATTGAGGGTCAATTCCTTTCATATCGGGGTAATCCCATGCAAAGGCTGCTTTGTATTTTCGTAGTAATTGGATCAATTTCTCTTCTTGTTCGAGTAAGATTCTTGTTGATGTTCAAAGTTTTTCACCGGCTCAATTTCTATAGTCTTGGTATGATTTACGGCGGTAGTAGGTATTGCTTGATCATGAATGTCTTTGAAAGGATCTTCTTCTTCTTTATTGTCGAATCTTTGCCTCAATCATGTGACATTGCAAGTGAGGTTGAGTTTGTGATTTATTAACAAAATTGCTAATGACATCATCCTCTATTTGATCCTTTAAAATCGAGCTTCTTCTATAGTTAGAGGTGACCTCATGTTTCCATAAAATATGATGCGGGTGGTGTTCTTGTTTTGATTATTGATAGACTTGGCTGGGGCTGGGGGATATAGGGCTAGATTTTTAACATAATTTCCCCTTGTTATGGTCATGTTGCCTTGTCGGCATCCAATATAGGCATCGGCAGGTTGCCAACGAGGTCTACCTAGAATTAAAGGATGTCCATCTAGTCGGTTCTTAGGATTGATAACCGGGAAGTCAACGGGGTATTCCCAGGGAATCTCACAGATATCATGACATCTTGTAAGGTGCCTTGGTTTGACTGCGATCGATCAGCCAATTCCAACAAGGTTTTTGTTGGTTCTAGTGATGTAATGCCAAGTTTTTGACAAGTGGTAGTTGTTAAAATATTAATTGTTGCTCCCAAGTCAACTAAGGCATTTGGAAATGATTGGCCATTGATCTAAGCTTGTCACGATAGGATTTCCTGGGTCTTCATATTTAATAGGTGTTTCCATTCTGATAATAAATCGGATAAGGTGTCAACTATTTGGATAGTAGGATTGGTTTGTTCTCCTCTTGGGCTTCTTTATGCATAATTCCTTAATGGTTTTGCGTATATAGGAATATCTTGAATGGCTTGGAGGAGAGGAATTTTTATACATAGATTTTTTTTTAATTCTCCCCGGAAGATAAAATTTTGGTTGTTCTAATGGACGAGTATAATTAATCGTTTTGGAGATAGTTGGAGGAGGTTATTACTTGTTCTTGGTTTGTTGCTCTTGTTGTTAGACTTCCTTCTCATTGTGTTTATTTTTTTCTTCGGGTAACGGATCTTCAATTCGTTCATCATTGTGTCTCTTTGTTTCTACTATACGCCCGGATCTTAATTGAAGGTCATTGCACTCCACGAGAGTTCGGTTTGTTTACGGGAGGTTCCATTATTTGTACGGTCGAGCGGGTCTATTGTTTGGGTTTGGGTTGGGGTGGGGGTGGGAGGGGGCACGATCTTAAATTGGTACGGGGGTTTGGGTAAGGGGCGCGTGTAGGTTGAGAGAGGTGATCCAGTGGCGGTGGAAATTTTGCGGTTGGCGCGAACTTTGATTACGAGAAGTAGAAGGGGACCATTGTGTAGGCCAAAAAGGTGGATAGAAAGGAAAATTAGGCTAGTTACTTTGATTTGTTTGGTTGGGCCAAGATGTGGGGGGAAATGGTTGTTGTGACCAAATTAAAGAGGGAAGGGTGATTGATTCTGCCACATTCCACTATCTTGTTGAGCATTGTATTGAGGAAGTTGAAAGAAAATAGATCATTTGGCATACATGATGGTCGTGGGCGCCCTTGTCGGCGGCGGTTAAGCGGACATACCACTTCGATTCTTCTTCAGCCTCTTTATAGACGCCTTTAGGCTAGGAAGCGACGGGAATCATACCGTGGAGTGATCATTCGTGCGAATGGTGCGGGGTTTAACCACATCCGTGGGAATTATTTGTGGCTATGTTTCTTTCTACATGCAGGGCGAGTGTTGCCGGGTTTTGCTATGCTTGCACACTTCTTCTTGGCTTGCATGATGTCACTTGTGTTGTTAAAGTCCCCGATATGTCTGTCTTGAAGTCTTCTAACAAATTTCCAATCTCTGCACGAGTCACACCTTCATTAGAAGTTTTATTTTCCCTTATGTAATGATGTCACGTTCGAGTGATTTCAACCTTGTATTTCCTCTTGAACACGATACACAAATCAATAATGTCAAGGGATAACTTTCTTGATATATATCACCTTTTCCCATAAGATTTAATGTTTCGACCCATTGATCTTTCATTCCCCTAATTAATGCGATTTTTAAAACGTTATCGGGTAAGGGTGAAGACGCATAGGGTGATCTTTGAAAATTATGCGAAATCGTTCACGTACTCCTCAAGGTCTCACTTGGTTCTTGTCATGCGGAATATCTCATCTTTTAATTCTCGGGAACTGCAATAATCTTGATATTTCTTCAACGCATCCTTCATATGATCCCAATCGATTATGACACCCCCCCTAATCCCATAAACCATCGTAGAGTTTGCTCCTTTTAACGTAGAGGAACAACTTCGAGTTTTTAGGCATTGGTGGTGTAATCATACCCTCTACACGGCACGTCAAATTCAAACGAAATGCATACGGGTCTTCGATGTCAAACCATGAAATGTAGGAATATGTTGGAGAGGAATGGCTTTCATGGGTGTGTTAACTACGGTGTCTACTATAGGGGTATTGCGGCGTAGGGTTCTTTGGGGTACTGCGTGATTTGGATTTTTGGTTAAATTGCCATTTGATTGAAGATATGCCAATACCCCTACGGGATCTCCGGGGAATTTCTAGGTTTCGAACGGGGGTAGAAATAACTTTGACAACACTTCCTCTATGTTTGGAACAAGTATTCCACAATTTGTCCCTCTTTTGTTTTGAGGTGATTCGGGACCTTGGTTACGAGTAGGTTGAACAACACTTCCCCTATTTGGGTTGTTTAATGTTTGGGTAATTTTAATAGGTGATTTGGGTTTGTGTTTTCTCCTGTTTCCCCTTCTCCTTCTTGGAGATTTCTAGTGTTCCCTTCTTGAAGGGGAAACTTATGCAAGGATTCTCAATTCCTTTGGAATCTTGCTTAATTCCCACTACGTTTATTTTGTATATCTCGGCGAAGGCTTCGGATGGTGATTCTGTGCTTTGAAGGGAACTAGTAGGTTGTCTAGAAATGATTCTTTTAAATCCTACGGACGAGTTTGAGATTTAGTTTTCTTAAGGATTTCGTCGATAAAGGTCGCACGCCCAAGGGTCCTTAGGTCCCTTAGGTTTTTCGGTTTAGGAGGAATTTTGTTTTCGCTTAATTGGTTTATTCATTCAAAAGAAACAATTCTTCATTCCTACCCAAAATAAAAGCTTACTTACTTGTTGTGAAGTGAGCTGCGAGCAAGTATGTTCCTTTCCCGAGTGCGTAGGTTCTTACCTTGTCTTTAATACCCAACTCTCCCGCGGTATGTGAAGGAAATGACTATGCATTACTCTGTAAAATGGCATACACTCTCCACGGCAACGGCGCCAAAATGTTGGACCATATAGGTATCTTTTGAACACCTAATTAGCCTACATTAATCATCAATCCGGGAGCGTCTTTTTATTCCAGGTGTACTGCGTACGAGTACCGCAATTGTCTAAGAGTAATGCTTGTGAGGATGTAGCCTGAGAAAATCAAATACAAAAGTAATAAATGCTTGAAGGAACCTAATTACAATGACGGGAATGTAAAGGCTACACTACAACAATCTTATTTGGACATCGATCAGAGATGCGATGCTTGATAACTCTTTCCCCTATAAATCGATGTAAGATGGCCAAATGCAGGGACTTGGAGTAGATATCTCTGTCCTCTACGGTTCGGAGATCTTAGAGCAAGTGAAACGACAGATTCAATTAAAACACTTTAAAAATGAAATCTAGGAAAGGAAAAACAACTTGAAAGAAACAACAACTACGATTCTAAGCAAATTCAAGTAATTAAACTCACGCTTGTCGACGAGTCTAATTGTAATCTAACAACAAGCGCGTAAATAAATGGAACAACAACTCACTTTATCAGTCTGAACGAAGAAAATCCGGACAAGACAACTTAATCGATAAATGAATTTCAATAAAGAATAAAACAACAATAGCTCTTGCACTTGCTTTTCAATCGGTAAAACAATTATGTAATGAAAATAAGTATTAACACACTTCACGCATTAAAAAACCAAGATTAATGATACAACATCATAGTAATCCATGACAGGGCCCTTAGCGCCGGTGAAGTGCGGCGGGCTTAACTTCCCGAACTCTAAAGAATAGATAGAACACTGTATTTTTATATTAATCCAAAATCATTACAAGCAAGCATTCTCTCATGGCAGAGAGTCAACAATCACTTAAAGGAACAAATTTATATTAGCAAAATCTTCGTTTACAAAGAAATAACTCTCCCCTTCGTCACTAGATCGTGCCTTTATATTGATCCTTGGAAGGACAAATCGGGAAATGTGATTAGTTTGCACGGCGATCCCTCGGGATCTTAGATCTGAGGGATTCGCACCTCCCTTGTGTTAGTGTTAGCCTTTACAGAACTTTCCTCCGGTGATCAAACATGCTCTTACAAAGTGATTTTTTTAAGTGTCGAGGTCAAATTTTTCATTTCAAAGAGTCTTCAAGCAAAATTTGGTCACTAGGCATTAGGTCTAAGGGTTTGTTTTCACTCTTTTCAAAGTTGTCAAATGTCGGTCCATGTCACCATTTCAGCTGAGTGTACCATCATTCATAGGGTTTTCATCATCATGTCAAGTTCCATTGAGTCATTTTACACCTTGTTCATGCTTCAGTTGTGCCTAGGTAAGGTCCATTTCCCTCTCCTAGGGTTTTGGAGGTAATTTCTCTTGGATGGTCAAATCATCGAAAAAACTTGTATCCCGATGTTCACACACCTTCCCCTATCCTTAATATACCTTATTAAACACTTCCCATCACTGAGATCCCCCAAATTCCTCATTTTTCCACAAACCCTAGTTTCTTGCCACAACTTGGCAATTTTCTAGGCTAGGCCTGTGTTTTTCCCTTTTGGACCCCTTCCCCTCACTCAATCTCTGAGATTCCACTTTCCCCTACTTCCTAACATCCCTCCCTACTTCGAAAAATTTCCCCAAGAATTTAGAAGCCCCTTATCCCCTTCATTTCACTTCATTTCGACAAAATCCCTTGTTTCACACATCGGGATAGGTTTCACTCAAATCATGTTTATGAGCAATAAAAGATGAATTTTGGAAAACTAAGAGACTTTTTTGTACACAACATGCCAAGGAAGAAAAACCTCCTTCAATTGTTACACAGGTATAATGGTTTTGGAGAAATGTCAAGAATACCGTTGCCTCAGGAGAATTGATGCACCTGCAGGAAGTAGTGTTGGGAGATTTGGTTTTTGACAAGGTAAATGAACTCCAAATTGCAAAATTCCACTTGGGTTGGAAATTAGACTCCAAGAGATTTCCAACGAGCTATCACGTGATCAATTTTGACACCGGGAAGTCCTCCAAAATCCTCCTGCAAAATTCCCTATGTAGCGCGCTACGCATATAAAAGTGCGCGCTACTCATTGGGCCAGAACACAAATTTTTTTTGCCATTTCTCTCCAACATCAAATTTGCTTGGTTTTTCCATGTTTGAACATCAGCAGAGGCCAAGACACATCAAGGAAGTGAAAAAAATGAGTTTTGAAGCCAAATTTTGTGTTGGGCTGGCGCGCTACGCGTTGGGTGACGCGCTACGCGTATAGTGAAATTTTTCAGTGTAAAATTACACTGGCGCTACGCGTTGCGTGACGCGCTACGCGTATAATCTTAGAGCCAAAAAAATTTGCTCCTTCGTCCAGATTCATGCCAAATTGCCTCCAACTCCTTGCAAGTAGGTTCTTTACCTTTGCTCAGTGAATTTTGGACATGATTATGGTGTTTTGAAAGTGGAGAAACAAATGTTTAATGTGGAGAAATGTAAACCCTATGTTTATTTCCAAATTCACTTCTTGGGGTTTTGAGGCAAATGATAGTGACTATGTGGGGGTTTCCAAGATTATGCTGTTGATATATATGCCTGTTTCATCTATTTTCAGTGGTGTCTCTGCTTCCACGCCCTCTCTTTTCCATTACATCACTGCTGTCATTATTATTGCCATTGTCATTTTAACACTGCTCATCATTCATGTTATGACATAGTCTCATTTTCACTTGTCCACATCCTCCATTGACATTGTCAAACACTGCAAGGGCTATTTCTATTGACCTACACTACACTACATTCATTCCTATTCATGTGTCAAATCCCCATGTAGTCAAGGAGTGGCTATTTTCCATTCAAACTCCTTGTGACAGTCCTTTTCCCATTGTGATATTTCCTATAGCACCTTGACATATATGTGACACATCTGACATTGGAGCATATACCAGACTCTTGTTTTCATCATAACCATATCAGCATACTTTTCATACACATTTTGACACCATGACAGAGACCGACACATCACTACAGAGACAGTGTTTTCACTATTGAAACTGCATGCACCAGGAGGATACTGAAACGAGGTGAAACACATGATCCACTCCGGATTTTGGCCGAGGCTTTGTTGGATGGGCATGATACATGATGGAGGGTCTTCGCTCCGAATTTGAGCAAATTTGGAGAAATTTTTGTCATTTTGAAAAATTTTGGTCTCAAAACAGATTTTTCAGCCATACGAGTAGCGCGTCGACGCGCTCGCTTATGATTGGGACACTTGCTGGAGGAAAAATTTATATTTTTGGATTTTTCATGGTAATTTATGCATGATCCAGTATGGCCGAATCATTTCACTAAGTTCTGGATGATCAAAAGGCCCAAAAACACCATGAAAACCACCTTTCTGCCACCTTTTGCACCAGCAGGAAGTACTTCTGGGCGAATGAATTTTTGGAGGGGCAAATGAGCTCCAAATTGAAAAATTCCACTTGGTTTGGATAGCCAACATCCAGGGATTTCCAACGAGCTATCATGAGCTCAATGTGGACTCCGGGAAGTGCCCCAAAAGCAGGCTGAAAGATGCGCTACGCATATAGATTTTTGGTCAATTTTTCACCTTCCAGCTCAGAATTTCGGCCAGTTGGACCAGTTTTGCTTGTGGATGTAATTTTTGAGTTATATTGATGTAATATTATGGTTGGCATGTAACTTGGACTCATTTTTACCTATTCTAGATGATTCACTCCTAAAAAAGTAAAAATCAAGTGTAAGAATCAGTTTCCTCCCTTTTAGAGGCAAGTTGTTTGGATGCCTATATTCTAGCTCCTTGTTTAGAATTAGTTGGAACTGCTCCTAGAAGGAGGAATTTGACCCCTAGAGGTGTGGGAAGGGGTTAGGATGGTCTATATGATGTAATTTCTCAATCATTTTCAGAGGTTGGATAGGTTGGACTCTTGGGGAAGATTTTGGCACACTATTGTACATATTTTTCATATTTTGGCTAAGGAAAGATCAGAGGTTTTGCAGCACCTGTTGGGATTCTTGTGGCTTTCAGTTCTTGATGGTGTTTTCTCTCAGTTTATTGTAAGTTCTTTCATGTTTAATTTATGCCATTCCCTTCTTATGCTTCTGAAACTAAATGAATGAGTAAATGAGGTTGAATCCATTGTTTCCAGTGCTCTGCCTTTAAATTTGTTTAGTTTTACATGTTTTCGCCTGTTTGGAGAGGATCCATGTTCTTCCTTGCCCTCTTCAGCTCCTTGTCATTCTGATCCATCCATATACCCAATCAAAAGCATCAAGACTACTGCCTACCTTGCCCCAACTCGAATTCTGCAAAGATCTGGCCTTATCCCCGGACCCAAAATTGTTTTCCCATCTTTTCAACAAAAAACCCAAAAAATCAAAATCAAACTTTCCTATCTCTTTACTAGCCTAAAACCAGTACCAATTATAATTCATCTCGCACCCTATTGCTCAATTTATCGAGATAGACCCGGAGAGAGCCCTCTCCTGTCCTCGTAGGGCTAGCTACGAGGCTGAGCGTGGTTTGATGTAGCCTTGAGTTTTACCTTATTTCAGCCTAAGGTAGATTTGAGCGCTAACATAGTGGCGATCATACTGGGGAAGAAATTGGTTTGTTGGTTAGTGTTGTTTGATTTATAGCTACAGACGGAGTCTGAAGTCATGCCAGGTAGCCTTCGAACTGCTCTTGCTCTGCGAGTGCATAGTAGATAAACGCTGCTTCAGTCGATCTCCGGTCTAGCTTGTAATCGTAACACTTAACTTATAAATTTCCCCAGTACATGTATCGAGTTCAGATCTGATGGTTGATGGTGGACAATGATCAGACATAAGAAGGCTGAAATCTTTCACCTGGTGACTCCAATTCAAAGTCTGGAGGACTGACTCTTTCTCTGAGAAAATGGAAGGATCTTACACAAAGTTCAGGTATCTAAAGTGGAATGGTATTCAGGATCTAATCTGCTTTCTTGTAAATTACTTCTTTGCTGGTCTTGAAGCTCTCTTGAAAGTTTTTCAGAATTTGTTGTATGATAAAGGTGATCAAAATCTCCACTCGACCCTTTCAAAAAGTGTAAATGCTGAGTTTCCCTTTGATCCTGGTCTCCTTACTTTTCCCACATATTATGATGACTCTCTTCAGAGTGATGAGCCAGAAAATCAAGCTGATCCCGTAGCTCTTGTACATACCCCTACACCTTGTAAAATTCCAGATCGGTACAAACCTCTTGTTTTACCTTCTGTTCTTCATGCTTTCCCTAAAAATTATGACCTATATCTACCAAGATTTGACAGTGAATGTAACAATGTCAACGCTGAGCAACATGTGCAGAATGTTGAGACTTTTCTAGATCTTTTTGAAGTTGATGATGAAGATGTTAGTATTAGGCTTTTTGCTCTTTCTTTGCAAGGCCAAGTGAAGAGTTGGTTTAAAGCCCTGCCTGATGCGAGCATCTCAAATTTCTAGCAGTTCGTCACAGTTTTCCTTGACAGGTGGATGATCGGACATAACTTTTTGTTGATTATAGAAGAGTATAACCAGTTGAAAAGATTGCCAGGGGAGATAGTACAACAATTTTCTACTAGATTTAACCAAGTATATTTTTCGATGCCAGCTGATATAAGACCTTCTCCTAGATCTGCTCTCTTGCACTACCCGGGTGCCTTTGATCCGGAAATGGAGTTTCAGCTGAGAGAAAAGAATATTGCAACACTTCACGAAATGCAGAACAAGGCAGTAAATGTAGAGGCTCATTTGCTGATCTTGAGGGCAAGGTTGAAGGAAGAAGAGATGAAAAACATAGATCCGGAGAAATCGACACTTTCAGAGGAAAAGCTTGATCTTTTCGTAAATGCAGTAGAAGAGATGGTGCGGAAAATGACTGCAAAAAATGAAAATGACATTCAAGAACAAGCGACTGACCCAAAACATTTTGTTTCTGATCCCAGTTGTCATAGTGATTGTTTTATAGATCATTGTGAAGAAGAGAGAGTTGTTGATATGATGTGTATGTTTGATGATGTGTTTTATACTGATGAATTGCCTCAGTTTGATCAGTATGATGATGATTATGTTCTCCAAATAGAAGCTAATCTTGCAGACAAATCAGTAGCTAGTTTGTGCGAGGAGGAAGTTCACTTTCAGCAGCTCGAGTACAGTGATCAACCGATGCATATCAGCTATGGCAATGATGAGGAAAGTGCAAAAAATTTTGATGTAAGTGAAGGATCTTTGCCTTTTTGTTTTGATTCGTTTCAGTTCATTAGAGATAACTTCCATGCAATCAGAAATCAAACGTCAACAAGTCTTGATCTGGATCGTCTTGAGGGCAACGAAAACTTCTCATATTCAGACTTGCAGCCCCCAAAAGTCATTGATTTTCAAGTTGCAGATGAGGACATGGAAGCTGGTACATGTGATCAAATGATACAAGGTGACTCCGTACCATTTTGTTTTGAATCATTTCAGTTTTTGAGAGAAAAATTGCATAGTAAATCTTCAAATGAGCAGCCTGTAAGAAATCAGCAATCTCTCAGTGTTAATGTTGAGGATGAGACAGATAACGAAATTCTTGAGCAGCCTGTAGCATCAGATTTGCAACCACCAAATGAAATTGAAGGTCAGATTACAGATGAAGGTGTGGAAGATGAAATACATGATTTGATGATGCAGGAAAATTCTATACCCTTTTGTTTCAAAGCATTTCAGTTTATAAGGCAGAATCTTCGTAATATATCTCAAGAAAAAGAGGAATAGCCAGTAGGATGTCATACAGTTTCAAGGGATACAGTGCAGCAGTCTTCTCAAGTTTTTGATGATCCTATTGCTCGTGTGTTGGATGATGTTTGCTATAAAATTTTTGCTCCATTAGCTAACCATGTGCCCGAAAAGAATGTTGATAGTAATCTTGTTCAAAAGTCAATTTCATTGTGTTGTTCAACATATTTTTCATATGAGGAGATTGATGAAGGAGACTTTTGTTCTGTTTGTAATCAACAACAGTGTTTGGTTATTCACGAAATTCAGGATCCTTTTGGCAGCTTGCTGCAATCACCAAAGAAAGACAGCATAGAGGTGAGAAAAATTTTAAGATTAAGGTATGGAGATTATATGGATCAGAGCAGTGATGTGTTAATGGAAATCAGTAGCTATGTGTATGAAGATCCTTTTGCAGTATTCTTGAAGTCCTCTAGTCAATTCATGCTTTGCAAGTTTATCAACAGTCAGCTTGAGTTCAAATTTCCATGGGAGTTGCCTTTCGATTCTTTCCTTTTCCTGCGCATCAGTAAGCATGTGGGAAGAAATCAAACAGCAGCCAGGATGCTTACATGGTTTCATTGGTTGTTTCATTTCACTTGATCAGGTGATGAATGAAACTGTTAGAGTAGGTTGTATTGAATAAGCTTCATATTGAGCATATTTCCAGTTTGTCGGTTGTGTTTAAGTATCGAGTCAGTTCTTAGTTGAGTGAGAGTCAATTTGTGTCGTCAAGTCATCAGTTTTCAGTCATGCATTTCAGTTTTAGTTTTTGATTCCATTGCCCAATGGATAAGGCACTGGTCTGCTCTCCCAAAGATCTGCCGTTCTTGGCACCTCCAAGGAGCTACCATCCCCATTGGAGCCAATGTTAGAGTCAGCCTTTGCAGCCTTCCTTCAGTGATCAAACATGCTCTTAAAAAGTGATTTTAAGGTGTCAAGGTCAAATTTTGTCATTTCAATGAGTCTTCAAGCAAAATTTGGTCACTAGGCATTAGGTCTAGGGTTTGTTTTCACTCTTTTCAAAGTTGTCCAAATGTCGGTCCATGTCACCATTCAGCTGAGTGTACCATCATTCAGAGGGTTTTAATCATCATGTCAAGTTCCATTGGGTCATTTTACAGCTTGTTCATGCTTCAGTTGTGCCTAGGTAAGGTCCATTTCCCTCTCCTAGGGTTTTGGAGGTAATTTCTCTTGGATGGTCAAATCATTAGAAAAACTTGTATCCTGATGTTCATACACCTTCCCCTATCATTAATGTACCTTATTAAACACTTCCCATCATTGAGATCCCCCAAATTCCTCATTTTTGCACAAACCCTAGTTTCTTGCCACAACTTGGCAATTTTCTAGGCTAGGCCTGTGTTTTTCCCTTTTGGACCCCTTCCCCTCACTCAATCTCTAAGATTCCACTTTCCCCTACTTCCTAACATCCCTCCCTACTTCCCGAAATTTCTCCAAGAATTTAGAAGCCCATTATCCCCTTCATTTCGCTTCATTTCGACAAAATCCCATGTTTTTCACATCGGGATAGGTTTCACTCAAATGCTGTTTCAGAGCAATAAAAGATGAATTTTGGAAAAATGAGAGCGGTTTTTTTAAAAAACATGCCAAGGAAGAAAAACCTCCTTCACTTTTTACACAGGTATAATGGTTTTGGAGAAATGTCAATAATACTGTTGCCTCAGGAGAATTGATGCACCAGCAGGAAGTAGTGTTGGGAGATTTAATTATTTACAGGGTAAATGAACTCCAAATTGAAACATTCCACCTGTGTTGGAAAGTAGACTCCAGCAGCTTTTCAACGAGCTATCACACGCTCAATTTGGACATCGGGACGGCCTCCAAAAGCCTCCTGCAAAATGCACTATGTAGCGCGCTACGCATTGGGCCAGAACTCAAAACATTTTTGCCATTTCTCTCCAACATCAAATTTGCTTGGTTTTTCCATGTTTGAACATCAGAAAAGGCCAAGACACATCAAGGAAGTAAAAAAAATGAGTTTTGAAGCCAAATTGTGTGTTGGATCGACGCGCTAATCTTTGGGTGACGCGCTACACGTATAGCGAAATTTTTTAGTGTAAAATTACACTGGCGCTACTCGTTGGGTGGCGCGCTACTCATATAATCTCAGAGCCAGAAATTTTCGCTCTTTCGTCCAGATTCATGCCAAATTGCCTCCAACTGCTTGCAAGTAGATTCTTTACGTTTGCTCAGTGAATTTTGGACATGATTATGGTGTTTTGAAAGTGGAGAAACAAATTTTTAATGTGGAGAAATGTAAACCCTATGTTTATTTCCAAATTCACTTCTTGGGGTTTTGAAACAAATATGAGTGATTGTGTGGGGGTTTGCAAACTAGTGTGGTTGATATATATGCTCATGCATCTACTGTTAGTGGTGTCCCTGCTCATCATTTACCTCAGCCTCACGCTCTCTCTTTGCCATTACATCACTGCTATCATTGTTATTGCCATTGTCTTTTTCACACTGTTTATTATTCATGTTATGCCATAGTGCCATATTCACTATCCATCCTCCATTGACAAAGCCTAATTGTCACTGCATAGGCTATTTCTATTGACCTACACTACACTACACTCATTCCTATTCACTTGTCAAATCCCCATGTAGTCAAGGAGTGGCTATTTTCCATTCAAACTCATTTGACAATACCTTTATCATTATGGTTTTCTTATAGAACTTTGATACACATGTGACACATTTGGGATTTGGGCATACACTGAAACTCTTGTTTTCATCATAACCATATCAACATACTTTTCATACACATTGTGACACCATGACAGAGACCGACACATCACAACAGAGACAATGTTTTCACTACTGAAACTGCATGCACCAGGAGGATACTGAAACGACGTGAAACACATGATCCACTCCGGATTTTGGCCAAGGCTTCGTTGGCTGGGAATGATACATGATGGAGGGTCTTCACTCCGAATTTGAGCAAATTCGGAGAATTTTTTGTCATTTTGAAATATTTTGGTCTCAAAATAGATTTTTCAGCCATACGAGTAGCGCGTCGACGCACTCGCTTATGATTGGGACACTTTCTGGAGGAAAAATATATATTTTTGGCTTTTTCATGTTAATTTATGCATGCTCCAGTATGGCCGAAGCATTTCATCAAGTTCTGGATGATCAAAGGGCCCAAAAACACCATGAAAACCACCTTTCTGCCACCTTTTGCACCAGCAGGAAGTACTTCTGGGAGAATGAATATTTGGAGGGGAAAATAAGCTCCAAATTGGGAAATTCCACTTGGGTTGGATAGCCAACATCTAGGGCTTTCCAACGAGCTATCATGAGCTCAATTTAGATGCTAGGAAGTGCCCCAAAATCAGGCTGAAATATGCGCTATGCATATGGCTCAGGCGCGCTACGCATATAGATTTTTGGTCAATTTTTCACCTTCCAGCTCAGAATTTCGGCCAGTTGGACCAGTTTTGCTTGTGGATGTAATTTTTGAGTTATCTTGATGTAATATTATGGTTTGCATGTAACTTGGACTCATTTTTACCTATTCTAGATGATTCACTCCTAAAAAAGTAAAAATCAAGTGAAAGAATCAGTTTCCTTCCTTTTAGAGGCAAGTTGTTTGGCTGCCTATATTCTAGCTCCTTGTTTAGAATTAGTTGAAACTGCTCCTAGAAGGAGGAATTCGACCCCTAGAGGCATGGAAAGGGGTTAGGATGGTCTATATGATGTAATTTCTTAATCATTTTCAGAGGTTGGATAGGTTGGACTCTTGGGAAGATTTTGGCACACTATTGTACATATTTTTCATATTTTGGCTAAGGAAAGATCAGAGGTTTTGCAGCACCTGTTGGGATTCTTGTGGCTTTCAGTTCTTGATGGTGTTTTCTCTCATTTTATTGTAATTTCTTTCATGTTTAATGTATGCCATTCCCTTCTTATGCTTCTAAAACTAAATGAATGAGTAAATGAGGTTGAATCCATTGATTTCAGTGCTCTGCCTTTGAATTTGTTTAGTTTTACATGTTTTCACCTATTTGGGAAGGATCCATGTTCTCCCTTGCCCTATTTAGCTCCTTTTCATTCTGATCCATCCATACACTTAATCAAAAAGCATCAAGACTACTGCCTACCTCGCCCCAACTCGAATTCTGCAAAGATGCGGCCTTATCCCCGGACCCAGGCTGTTTTCCCATTTTTTCCATGGCTTAAAAATCAAAATCAAACTTTCCTATCTCTTTACTAGCACAAATCGGTATTCATTATTCATTATAAGTCATCTCGGCCCCTTTGAAGATTGTGTGAGATGAGCCTGAAAACACTCTGTATGCTCGTAGGGCTAGCTACGAGGCTGAGCGTGGTTTGATGTAGCCTTGAGTTTACCTTATTTCAGCCTAAGGTAGATTTGAGCGCTAACACCTTGTTTTATCACTGTTCTGTTTTCTTTGTTCAAGGCCGAGCTGTTTCTTGCCCTTTTCGGATAATCCGTTCAGATCTTCTTAGCTTCAGCTGACTATGATTCTTCACGAATGGAGTAGAAGTCAGATTGTTCTCAGCCACGTCTTTGATACAAGAGCTCACCTCTTCAAATTCCTGTTTTGGCAATAAAAACAGTCTTTAGTCATCTTTTTGAGCTCATAATAAACCTTTCTAAATTAACTGCAATTATTATGATAAATTACCTTTTCAAGACAAACAGAAGTATATCTATGGTGAAAGAATGAAAAAATACATAAGAATTTCATACCTCTTTCACTACCCAACACAGAGTAAGGAACGGACACTTCCCCCTGCAATGTCCCATATCTCAGTATACATTTCTGCATGTTACATATTAATAAATTAATTAGAAATTTGTTTTTATTACATAAATACTGAGTGCATTTGTGCTGATATCTGGTATTTAATTCAACTAGATAAATTATATAATTTTTGGTTCCAATACTCAAATTTGAGACTTGATACAAATTATGTCCGATGATGCAGAAGTTCGCACAACCATAAAAGCTACACATAATAGATATTAGGCCACTCAACTCCAGACAATAGATAAAATATCGCAAAAAAAAAAAAAAAAAAAAAACTTTAAAATCAAATTCCTCCATACATTTTTTTTTGAAAACTGCAAATCATCAACTTTTCCATTATTTGATGCACACATTTTCTCTTGGCAATAATTTTCTTATTGGTAAAACAATTCTAGATATTTCTTTGTATTCAAAAATTTATTTCTTAATTGTGCTTACATTATTTTAATAATGATATGGTTATACTTTACATTGTCATTTGCATAATAAAGATGCATGAGAGTGTGGGCGAAGCAGAATGAAGGCTTTGTCCACACTCTGCATATATCATTTACATATTTTATGTTTTCCCAAAATTTACTAATACAATTCATTAAACTCTTTATTTATTTAATTAAATAAATTGATTTAAGATAGCTAAATATACATGTTTTTAAAACTATTTATCCATTCATTCGTGCATTTTAGCATTTCTTTCAATTGACCAAAAGGCTACGATTTTTCGATGAACCCTAGAACAACAATTTACATTTTATCATGGTGCTGTGCAATATGATAAACAAAAATATTATTAATGCATCAAAGAAATCACTAAAGATTAATAAATATTAAAGCATAATATATGAAAGACTAAAATTAAGGAAACAACCACATCTCAATGAAACAAAATGATCATCTCATCAAATTTTAAATAAAAATAAATGTAAATAAGGAAAAATAATATGTGGATGTGATAGCAAGAAAAGGGAAAGATCGAATGATCGATAATGTTAGAATAATTTTTAAATGAAACTAAGTATCAATTTATGCAAAAAAAAAGGATTACAGTGTCAATAACAATTTGAAAAAATGTTGATTCACTACCAAAAATAAAAATAAATGGAGATCCAGAAAAAATTCAAGATCAATACATACCCAAAAGCTAAAACCGCTGATGGTGAAATATGAAACTCGGAGTACATGTTTCTCCATAAGAGCCTATCTTCCTTCAAAATTACTTGGTTTTTCTTGTAAACACTACTGACCCCTCTGCAAATTTGCTAATTTTTTCCACATCTGAAACTAGTTGCATTGGAGATCATTCATGAATGCTATCATATTATTCCGGTCATCATGTCTATTTCTTACGATTTGTTCCAGAAGAATCTATAGATATGCAAGTTTAATACCAAAGTTACGTTGATAAAACCATTTCTCTCTAGGTGGCATTAACTTGACTTTTCTCATTCACCAACTCCATAGCTCACTCTACCTCATTCATGTGGCATATTGTATTTCACTAGAAAACAAAAAAGACTCAAATACAATAATTTTATGGATGGGTAAAACTACCTAAATATTTTATATTAAACAAAACAACGAGTCAAATAATAACTGTTGAACCCTTAGTTAAACTGAGAGGGGGGGGTGAATCAGTTTAACACGTTCATGGAATTTTAAAAAATTTTCATTAAAACTTATTTACTCCTTCATTTCATGTTCAACTTAATATGTGAGTAGTATTAGAATGTGAGCAACAAATATTAATATAATGTAACAGAAGATTCAATATGAGAGCAGCAAGTATTAAGCAGATGAGATAAACCATATCAACACATAAACATCATGCACAAAGACACCAAATATAAGTGGAAACCCATAAAGGGAGAAAACCACATCTTATTATTGTTGTGATGAAAAGGCAAGCTCCAACTCCCTCTCACCACTGATTTTCTATAGGCACCAACCTACAGGAGGCTCCAACCTCAATTCTCCAAGCTACAACTTCCAAGGAAGCTCCAACTCCCATCAATTTTCTACAGGCACCAACCTACAGGAGGCTCCAACCTCAGTCAGCTACAACTGACATTTTATCAAGCTAAAACTTGATGTGGAAGCACCAACTCCCATCTATTTTCTACAGGCACCAACCTACAGGAGGCTCCTACCTCAGTCATCTACAACTGAAATCTATCAAGCTACAACTTGATAGGGAAGCTCCAACTTCCTTACGCTTTCAAAAGAAAAGCACTTGCTAATTTACCTTGGATATCAGCTATGTTTTGTATCATCTTCACTCCTATGCATCAGTCTTCATATCTGCCTTATATCATTTCTGCATCTTCTCAGATTCACTATCATCTCCTCCTTCTTCTCTACTCAGCTCCTCCTTATTCTCTGTCTCACTGCTTCATTTCTGCATTCTCTAACTTTGCACAGTATCTTATTCTGCTCCTCCTTCTTCTTATCTTCTTTGCCTCAATTCTGCATTCTCCAACCTCTCTAACATCTCTATGCATATCAAGGTGATATCATTTATAGAGATTTCCTTATGACTGTTAGAATTCCACATGTAATTCGAAGTGAATAGCCCTGACTCTTTGCCTTCTGCATTCTCATTTCTTTGTCCAGCTCTCTCAGAAAAATATATCCATTTCTACAGATTTCAGTTTTACAATGGAGTTTTGTTTTCCTACGGAGACTTTCCAATGCATCACAAACAATATAAATCAATTAAATCATTTACACTCAATTACAATGAGAGCTCCAGCTCACTCATTTAGCCTCTTGGTTCACTGCGCTTGTCTTTTCTGTAACTATGTTTTGTCCCTTTCGGCTCTGTTTGTTTTCCTGTTCACTGTCGCAGTGTAACTGCCGTATGCCATACATATGTAACTGCTCTTTTCATATCATGCTAATTAATTCTCGGCACAGTAATAATAAGGCATTTTAATATGTGCACTGTCGTGGTGTAACTATTATGTATCTGTAACTGCGCCTTTTATATATAACGCAATTTCATCTCTCGACATAATTATACAAAGTTTTAACATACAAACTACCGCGTTATATAAATCAGATACATCTTGGCAATATCACAATAATGTATCATTTTAATGCATAAAATGCCCTTTCGGGCCCACTTCGCCGAACTTTCCGATGTGATGTATCACTCCTCGACTGCTTCCGATTGTGATTGATCACAATCGCAATTTCCATTTAAATGTTTCGATGCTCTGCTCCTTCTCTGATGTGATCAGTCACTATTCACTTTGAAATGCTGATGCGATGGGTGGCTCCGATGCGATGTAACACATTTCAAATATTTCCAATTGTGTTTAATTGCAATCGCAACTTCCATTGAGATGTTCCGATGCTCCGCTTTAACTCCGATGCGATTGGTTTCTTTGCGATTGTTCACAGATATATATATATATATATATATATATATATATATATATATATATATATATATATTGTTTCATATATATATATTTTCCGCTTGACTTTATTTTAAGGTTATACACCCCCAAAGCATAGAAAATGCTCTTCGTATAAAATCTAGTCAATGTTTTATTTCAATCCCAGAATTAAAGTGCAACCCACAACTACATATAAACCTTCAATACCAATCGGATAAATGTTTCATTTATCAAGCTTTGGATAACCCATATATTCCCTTTTTACCTCCTAATGAGACCTTGTTACGAACCCACTATATTAAAATCGAATAATATTCGATTCTTCGCTAGTTCAACGTTGGGTTAAGATTTCAATTTAATAAAGACCCACGGCCTTTATAATTCGCATTATAAATGCTCACCCTTATCAACATACATATCACGGCTTTCCATTCACATAAAATATATATAGTATATATCAACATGCACTATGGCCCACACAACCTTTAATGGACTTTGGCCAACACATTCATCGGCAATTATAATTAAGTTGAAACACTCTGCTTTCAGTTTTAACTGAGCATTAATTTACATCCACTTAACCTTTCGGGCCCCACAACAATGAATACATACCCTTGCGTAATTTTCGAACGGATCCAACGATCCATGTTACGTCACGCTCCAAACCCCAGATGAACGCTCGCCGGTGAATATCGCATTACGAAAACGCAAGGGACTTAATTGCCAAAAATCACGCGATGTAAATGGTATGACATTACCGCCTGAGGCCACGCATCCATCATTCTATGGAATCGCTTTTTTTTGAGAAAATTTGATTACCACTCTTACACAGTGCGAGACCGCTGGTTTTTGCCTCCGAAACCCGCCTTCACTGTTGCTTCGTAAGGTTCCGCTCCCTTTTGGCTCAGGGTTCCATTCAAGGCTTCAACGTTTTATTGTAATTAACTCCACCTACGACTGTGCACCGAACCACTCCAATTCACGACTCTGCTCTTGAATTACTTCTGGTCCACATCATTCATGAAGCTGCCTTTCTGTTTTGTTTTATTCTTGGCTCACCTTATCACTCCACCATTCGATCACCCATCGAGCCCATTCGTCAGTCCTCCATATGATATCTGCAATGATATCTCAAGGAGCTATCCCCAAACCTCACAGCTCTTACGAATTCCTCAATCTCAGATTCTCGCCCTTACATACTGAAGGAAATTCAAACCCACATTCTGTTCAAACAATTTGATTCGAACTTTTTCGGTGCTTCTGTGGAATGTTGTCCCTTTGATTCTTAGTTAGAGACTGCCCAAATATTTAATATACTGCGCTCCTTTGGCTCTTCAATCCACTGACTCATCATGATCCTTGATTCACGATTTTGGTTTTCGAACTGTGCCTTTGCTCATTATTAGTTTCTTCGACCACTTCATGGTTTCCTTGCCATTTAAGAAATGCTCCAACTCATCCCCAAGCAATTCAATTACATTCATTTGGTACTGATCCTGTCCATCAACCAAATTCGGATTAAAACATCACAGTGTCCAATTGACTCAGCCTTCGGCCTCTAATTAAACACAATTAATTTTGGATCGACCTTCCTTTCACACATATTAAGTCTTTACCACAGGGTTTTAGTCTTCAATCAAAGTCTATGCCATACAAACTCAATTAATGAATAATTGCTCAATAATTCATCTGCAAACTGTATTAAACCCCTAATACATAAGAACCTTTAGGCCCTTCCAATCTTCACTGCTCTGTCTCTCTAGATCTGCTATTAAATGGCCCTCTTCTACTGTCCTCACTACTCTGTAGCACCACCTCATCTGTCTCCTGCTGCCTTTCTTCCTTCTATGCTGCCTTGCTACCTCTCTCCTTCTTTTCTATCTCTGCATGAGTAAATATGAGTATTTTCTATGATAAATTCATATTTAAACATGGGAGCACTCACATTCCAGAACATTAAATACAATAAGTGTGGAGAGATACGAAATGAACCTTTGTATTAAAAAAAATAGAAGAAGAGTTACAAAATGTTAATCATCCAGAGCGGAATCCCCAATTCCAACAAAGATTCTTATTACTGAATCCCTACAGGCTCTTCAAACATATACTATCAGGGTTCATACAAAATACATACAGAGCACTCGAACTAGTGAGTCCTTTGGAAAATCTGGAACCTTTTCTTAGTGTTTGCTTCCTGTTTTTGTAACCATTGATTCCTCTGAGAAGATTTTTTGGGAAAATATCTTCCCCATGTGGTTGTATGCAGTTGCAGGTATAAATAAAAAACATAAATGATGATGAGGAAAAACTACCTCTCATCATCTTACAATGCATGCCTAAAGTTGTTTCTAACTGAAATGTGACAATTGACTGAACTGAAAGTAAAAACTGCGAGAGTAAATCTGAAGATTTCACCCGAAATGACAAAGTGAAGAGAATATATGGTAAAAATACCACACAGGTCCCATCATGACTTATCATTTCTTTTTGATGAAGTGGAACCACTGCTGCTGCTGGCGAAAGAGATACCGTTAGTCATGGGAAGAGCTGGCCTTCAGTGTTGGAGCATGCGGTACTTTCCAGTAGTGGAAAAACTGGCCTTCTGTGCTGGAGGGTGCCATAGAATGGCCAATGGTCATGATCCATTGTCTTGGATGTGGAATTTCCTCTCTACATCATTTTATCTACTTCCTAGGCATGGAGGATCGTCATCCTTGGCCTCGAGCCACTTTGATTGGCTAGGAGAGGGCCTGTGTACATTAAAAGGCCGTGAAAAACCTGCACAGATAGAAAATAAATTAAATAAATTCTGCTTTTATGGTTTGACTGCTTCAGATGGCTTGGGTAAAGGTGGAGGAGTAGTGCGGAGGAAGTGGATGCGGCGAAAAAGGGCCTCACAGCGAAAAACCATGAAAACCAGGGTTCAAAACTGTATTTGGCGCAAAGAGGTGCAATGGTGATTTTCGGGAATACCGGAGGTATTATTCGTGTGGGGTTGAGGTGGTAAGTGGTTTGGGGCTAAATGGATGCGATACAGTTTGATGGATGACATGTGTCTTTTACAAAACCGCCCATTTCACGTGGAAACAACATGATCATGTTGTTCAATGAAATGAACGCGAAAACGAATGAGGGTCGTCTAATCTGGGAAATCCAAATCGACAGCTGCAGATCAATGCGACGGACATACCTACATGATCGGGTGGGACCAGTGATGACGTCAGCAACCTTTTCGTATAGCAAAAAGCTATTGGGCGAAGTTGGAAAGAGGGGATCAATGGGAGTCATTGGATCATGAGGATCAATGGTGGGGATCGACTGCGGGGGCACTTGGGGGCACGGAAGGATCTGTAGGATGGGTGCCTCTGCAGTGAATATAGGTTGTTGGATGAAAATATGTCATAGCCAAAGGAGTCAACTGCGGGGGTACCATGGAGATAAAAGGGGGAGGAAATGGAGTAGTCTTGCTGGCCGTTAGATCAGATAGATCAATGGTGGAGATTAATACGAAGGGAGAAAGGTTGTGCGGGAGGGAGAAAGGAGGAAGTAATGTGGGCCATTGGATCGGATAGAAAAACGGTCCCAATCATATCATAGGGGATGACTGATGGATGAATGAGGTGGGGGAATTGCGATGCAGTGAAGTGCGATGAGCGATGGATGAGCGCAACGCGATGGAGCGATAACCATTGGATCTGCGGAAGGAGGTCAATGGTCAAGATTGCATCGAGGGATCGGCCATCAGTGAAAAAGTATAACAGGCGGATGGAAATGGGAAAGAGCGATGTGATTGTCGTTGGATCTTTGGGGAATGAACAGTCTAGATCATATCGGGGAATAAGCCATCGGCGAAACAGAAAACGTGGAAGCGGGGACTCTAAAAGAGCGACGTGAGATCTCAGATAGGCTTAGCACTCGATCCCAAGGCCCAGCCTCATAGCAAAAAAGGGGCTCAGGCTTAAGAAAAAGGGGCTTAGAGGCCTGATATGCAAAAATGAGCCTTTTTAAAGCAAAAATATGGATTTTAGCCTTTTTCAAGGGTTCCGATAGTTGAGAAAGGGGCTTTTATAGTCCATTTGGTCCTTGTTATATTTTCTATGTAGTATAAGGCTCCTCGTTATTAGTCATCCTAGCTCGGTGAGGGATGTCATAACAACATTGGCTCCACTTGGGGACGACCCATTTGTCCTCGAACGAGTCGAGAACTCTGTAGACCATCTGTTAGCCTCATTCTTGTGAACACAGTCCCTTGATGCCTTCTCTTCTTTCTTCATGACAAATCAAAACAACGAACATCATAATACAAGAAACTGAATAATGTATAATATCATACAATAGACCTTTCAGCCTGAATCAATAATGGAAAAATGGTTTTAATAATTTCCCATTCACAGGGGCTTCGAGCAGATCACCCTGCAAATTTTCCAGTCTGAAGGTATTGTTTCCTCCCTCTTTAGTAATTTTTAAAGGTCCGAACCATAGAGGATCGAACTTTCCATGCTTTCCTTTCTCAGCCCTTCTTATGTCCCATCTTAGCACCAGATCTCCAACCTGCATCCCTTTATCCTTAGCATGCTGATTGAAAAAATCTTTCATTTCCTCTTGGTACTCAGCCAACCTCTGAATTACTTGACTTTGAGTCTCCTCCAGCTCTACTAACTGATTTATTCTTCTGGTAAGATCATTTGGTTCCTCTTGAGAATCTTGCATGAATCTAGCCACAGGTAAGGCCAATTGTATCGGGAAAACTGCCGCTCTACCATATACTAATTCATATGGGGATTTTCCTGTTGACCTCTTACTGGTGATTCTATTGGCCCATAGAGTGAACTTGAGCTATGAATCCCAGTTCTTTTGTTTTTCATTTATGGCCTTCTTCAAAGTCCTTACCAGATTTTTGTTTGAGGATTATGCCAATCCATTTCCCTATGGATAATAGGCAGTAGAGTGTCCTAATACAATGTTATATTGTTGGAAAAATTTGATAAAATTGACGGACTTAAAATCCTGAGCATTGTCTAAGACAATTTTAGTAGGGCAGCCAAACCTTGAGATAATGTTATCTTCCAAAAACTTGATCACCACTGTGTTTGTAGCATTCCTTGCTGGCACAGCCTCTACCCATTTAGTGAAGTAATCAATGGCTGTTAGTATCCATTTGTGTTTCCTGGTTGAGGCAGGATGAATTTCGATGATGAAATCAATTCCACATTATTGGAAAGGTTCTTCTATGTGTATCGGGATCATAGGTAGAGGTGAAAACTTCTGCCTCTCAGCAAATTTCTGACACTTTTCACAGGCCCTTACCCGAGCATAAACATCTCTGAAAAGTTTGGGCCAGAAAAAGTCTGCTTTCAGAATTTTATGTGTCGTGGCCCTCCAGCCGTAGTGGCCACCATAGATGCCCACATGGAATTCTACCATCACTTCTTCTACTTCATTTTCTATGAGAAATAGAATTAGTATGCCCGATGGGTCCCTCCAGTACAGACAGTCGTTTGCTAAGATGAACTTCTGATATTTTAGCCTCAACGTTCTATACGTTTTCTTGTCGCAACTTGGAGGACATCTAAGAGTTAGGAGGTATTCTACAATTTATTTTCACAAGGCACTGAGAAGGTACTTCATATGAGTCTTTTGTGTAGCATTTTCTATCCCGCGCTGCTCATCTTCTCCTCCAGGCTCTTCATTTGCCACCATAGACAAATTTATCCCCAAAGCCTGACAGTTTGATTCAGAAAGGATATTGGCTAATCCCTGTCCCTTTATTAGTTTAGTGGGGCGTATCTCCAACTCATACTCCTGTATCTTGGCTATCGATTTGCCTCTCTTTCCTTCACTATATCCCTGAATCAAGATGTCTTTTACATCCGTTGTGGGTACAAATGTAGTTATATCTAACTGCAAGACATACATCCGAAAAGCCTTGACAGATTTGACCAAGGCATAGGCCTATTTCTCTAGGATGTTATACTTCAGCTTAGCATCGCGAAGCACTTGGCTGAAGAAGGAAATAGTTTTTTCATGCCCCTCCTCATTCTTCTACAATAATACTATTGCGACAGTGTGGGGAGATGCAAATGAAAAGATCATGAAGGGTTTCGCATAATCCGATCCTGCCAATACTAGTGCTTCTGTGAAGGCTTTTTTAATTCTGTTAAAATATTCCTATGACTCAATAGTCCATTTTACTTCGTTATCCTTCTTCAGAATCTCAGTTATATACTGAACAATCTCCACATAGTTTGGTATGAAGCTCCTCAAGAAGTTGATACGTCCAAGAAAAACTTGGACCTCTTTCTTATTTCTGGGCAAGGATATACCCTTTATGACTTCTACCCTTTTCGGGTCAATTTTTACCCCTAACTTTGTTACAATATGCCCCAACAATTTACCCTCTTCTAATGCAAACACATATTTCTGGGGGTTTAAGGACAATCCATACCTGTGGCACTTGTCAAAGGTTCTACGCAAATGTTCTATATGTTCAGCTCATCCTTTGAGAACAAAGTGATGTCATCTATGTACACCACCACAAATTTGTCTTGTTCCCCCACAAAAGCAATGTTTATGGCCCTTTGAAATGTAGCCCTCACATTGACCAATCCAAACGGAATTCAAGCGTACATAAGCATTCCCCAAGGAGTGGTGAATGCAGTTTTCCTTTGGTCCTCCGGAAGCACTGCTACCTGATTATATCCAGAAAAGCCATCCATCATGGACATTCATGAAGATCCTACCACCTTCTACAATATATGGTCCATCTTAGGCAGCGAATAGTTATCTTTTAGGTATGCTCTGTTCAAGTTCCAAAAGTCAACACACAGTCTTATTTCTCCGCTTTTATTTCAGATTGGGACTAGGTTGGCCACCCATTCAGAATATCTTAATGGCACAATAATCTTATCTTTCAACAGTTTTTTAATTTTCTTTTCAATGGAAGGAAGGAGTAAAGGATTAATCTACCTTAATTTCTGCTTATGGGGCTTAGCATCTCCTTTTAATGGAATCTTGTGCTGGATAATGCTAATATCAAAGGTCTTCAAATATTGATAGGACCAGGAAAATATGTCTTTATATGTCTGAAATAGCTCTCGATATTTCTCTTTGTATTCATCAGGTACCTTACTAGACAATTTCACGATTTTGGGATCAGCCTCTGTGCCGAGGTTCAAGTCATCTACCTGATTCTCTTCAACTACCTTACTTGGCCAGATCGAGACATAATTATTATCAAATAGTATCTCTAGAGGGACCAGTCCTCTGGGTATTACATTCCCTTTGAGTTGCAGCACCTTGTGCCCAGCCATGGTATCCTGCCATTTATTCTGAGGAAGGCCCTCAGTCTCTTCATCGTCATCATCTACGTCCATATTATAGAATTCCCCAATAGTCTCCATGAATCTCTTGACTTGCTCTTCATCTTCAAACACCTACCAGTGTTTGACATTGTCAGGGATGGAAGGACGGTAGCGAACTTCTATTTCATACCTTAGGAGGGGGTTCTGAGGTGGCCGAAAAGTGCTTGCAGCTACTGCAAGAGAGTCCGCCATTCTGTTTTGATCTCTCGGCATGAATTGAATATTTAATGCTGAGAAGAAATTCTCTACCAAGCCCCATACCTCAATTCTGTAGCCCTCAGTCATGGGTGTTTAGCTTGACATTGATTTCTTACTTGTCTCACCACCAGTTCTGAATCTCCCAAAACCTTCAAGCTCTAAATATTCATATTATTTGTTGTTTGTAGACCTAGGAGAAATGCTTCATATTTGGCCACATTATTCGTGGCTTCATACTATAATTTGAAAGATAATGGGACCAGTTGTCCAGTAGGGGAGATAAGGAGAACCCCAGCTCCATTCCCTTCGTTTGAGTTGGCTCCGTCAAAGTGCAAGATCCAAATCCCACTTTCTTCATTACTTGAAGACTGCTCTGTCTTTACTTGACAGAAAGATGGCTCCTGCAAATAATCTTGGTATTCTTCAAGCATTAGACAAGAAAACTCACCCTCTTTGTTGTACACCAGTGAATTCACTAAATTATCATCTTTAGTGACCATCTTCACAAACCTTGTTTCCCGGTATAATCTCATTTCTTGGCCTCCAAACATAGGAATGGTCGTATAGGTTAGGTCTAGCTTTATAGATCCTCTGATTTTTGTGCCCCATGATCTTGATAATAACATCCCAAACCGAGCTGGGGTGTCATCCACTACTATGTCCATCACCATACTCTGAGCTGGGATTTTGGCTTGATTTACCACCAAATCCTTGGTCATCCCCAAACACTTGACTCTTTTAGAATCGAAGGAGTAGAGATCTTTATATGGGCGGGTGATTTGCAGCCCCAATTTTTCCATCACTGGCAGAGGTAACAGGTTATGAGACACTCCAGAATCTAGCATACAGTTATGCAATAACAGGTCATGAATTACTAATGAGACATAGAAAGGGGGAGTTGAAGAATCTAGTTCCTCAACATGAGGACCAAAAAAAACCATGGGTATTTCTTCTTGGGGGTTTAAATTGTCTGGGATTGGAGCAGCTCCTTGAGGAAGAAAGAATGATGACACTTGAGACTGATAAGCTGGTTGCTTCAGGAGTTTAGTCAAAGGGACGGGAATTTTCACTTTTTCTAGCTCTTTTTGAAGGCTAAACACAGGAGGAGGCTTCTCTACGAGACTTTACTTTGGCTCTTTACTATTGTCTGGAGGTTTTTCTTCCTTTTGGATAGGTTTAATATTTGAATTTGGATTAGAGGCTAGCTTAGAAGAGGAAGGAATGGAGTCATTAGAATGTAAAGGCTCAGGTATAGGTCTCTTACTTTTATCTTCAATTTTCTGAGCGATAGTCTCCTTCTGAGGCATCTCTTCTTCTTGTTATTGTGTGCATGTCCTCTTCCTAGAGGACTTGAGATCATATTTTCTATGAAACTGTGCCTGCATGAAATCTACAAATTTTTTACAATATTCATCGATCTATGGATCTTTAGTAGCACATGTCTTTTCTTCTTCCTCTTGCAAAGAAAGATCCACTCCTTCACTTTCTTGCAAAGAAGACTTAACTTCATCACCATTTGAGTAAGAAAGATATTGATCATCTTTCCCATCTGGAATGTCTTCGACAGGGCCATCCATCTTCTCTTCCAGATACAGCGAGGGTTGTATGTGGTCTTGATGCTCCTTCCGATCTCTTTGTAATATTTGCAAAGGAGGCTTTCTGTATTGAGGGTTATAACCCCTCTTCAGAGCAGCTTGGAATGGCTTGGAGGGTGAGTTCTTTGCCTCAAGCTCAAGCTTCACCAGCTTGCTCGAAATATTTTTGATCATTTTATTCATCTCCTCGATTTTGTAATATGCTACCTCTCTATCTTGATTAGAGGTAGATGCTTCTTCTTTCCCTCTGCGTCTAGCATCATGGTCTAGCCTCCCTTTGGATTTTCCTATGGAAGCAAAGCTAGCTTCAAATTCTAGTGCATCGGTCTCAGCCTGATCCAAAGTAGCAAACTTCCTTTCCCTTAGGGTGAAACCGAATTCTGACTCAAAGGCTACTACAAACACCACTTTAGCAGTGACCTGGTGCGGCTTCATTTCTATAGGCAGGCTGGTATATAGTTTATTAAATCTCTTAATAAACTCGGATACATCTTCGTTATTTCTCTTCTTTAAAGCATTAAATTCGATAAGGCAGTATCCATGATATTTCTTTTCTCCCCACTTCCTTGTGAATGCATTTTCCATTTCCTCCCAATTATTAATGGAGCGGTACCCCAAGGTCTTGAGCCATTTTCTGGCCTCTCCATCTAGGGACTAGACAAACAATCTCAACACCACATCTAGATGTTCAACATTGAAATTTTCTGTGAAGGCGCAAAAAACTTCCAGGTGTTTATGAGCTTCAGTATCATTCTCTCCATTAAAATGAGGTAGGATCTTTAAATAATCCCGAGGCATGTCATTTAGGATATGAGGCAATGTCAGGGGGGCATAATTGTTCAGTAGGAAACCAGGAACAACCATCGGAGGTTGTGGAGGTGGTTAAAGAGAAGTGTGTATGACAATGGGGATGTACTGAACAACAGCTTGAGGGGTTGATTGAAATGCTGGAATATGAGCAGCGGAAATCTCTATAACTTCTTTTACTTCTTCTGCTTCAGGATTGGGATGTAGAAAGGAACTTGTGGTATCTGCAGATTCAGCCTCATCTTTTACTTCAATGTTTTCCAGGGAGGGGTTATTAGAAGTATAATCAAGGGTTCTTGTAGTAGAATCAGGACCTTGATCTTGAGCTAATTGAGAGGAGGATGGAGAATCTTCCAGGGAGTATCTGGGAATATCTGTATAGGCTGATTGTCTTTCTCTCCAACCTCTCTTGTGCAAAATATTCTCTGGGTCAGACACTGAAGGTGTTCTCAACTAGGATGTATCTGACCTCACGTGTGGCTTTCGGGAAGCCAGGACTACAAACAGATTTATCCTTCGAATGACAGTAGAGTCACCAAGGTGAAGGATCTACAACTCCCAACCCTTCCTGCTCACCTATTCTGAAGGGTGGATGAATATTTTTCAAGGCCCAAGGATTTAGTTCTTGAAATTATTTCCGCAGCAATGGTTCCAGAAAGATGTTGTAGCTCCTAGAGACAACCTTGAGTTGTATAAAGACCAGTTCCTAGGAAATCTTAAATGTAAGGAGCATATGACTCAACTAATTTCAGTTGACAAGGTTAGGCTCTCATGCTAATATCACTTGGACGAATGGTTTTAATAAGGGTGGAAGCAAAACCCCAAATTTAAATACAATCAACTAGAAAAACTGCAAAAACTGAGTACGAACTGTGAATAGTAAATGCATCAGACAACTTTAAGACATAATGTTGTAAAGGGGGCCGACTTCTAAAATGAACACACATATATCAAGTTGTATATGAGCGATGACTATGACAGAAGATGGAATAAGATACTAATTATAACTTGGCTTATTCAAGGATAAGAGTCCATATATACTGGGCCTATGCGAAGATAAGAATCCATATATCTGGGCTCGTTCAAAGATAAGAATCCACTTAAGTTAATATCAGAAGAACAACTAAAGAGAGAGAAAATGAAACACAGTATCATGCCTAAGCCATATTTAAAGCGCTATGGATGAGTAAATATGAGTATTTGCTATGATAAATTCATATTTAAACATGGGAGCACTCGCATTCCAGAACATTAAATACAATAAGTGTGGAGAGATACGAAATGAACCTTTGTATTAAAAAAAACATGAAGAAGAGTTACAAACTGTGAATCATCTAGAGTGGAATCCCCAATTCCAACAAAGCTTCTTATTACTGAATCCCTATGGGCTCTTCAAACATCTACTATCAAGGTTCATACAAAATACATATAGAGCACTCGAACTAGTGATTCCTTTGGAAAATATGGAACCTTTTCTTAGTGTTTGCTTCCTATTTTTGTAAACACTGATTCCTCTGCAAGAGAAGATATTTTTGGGAAAATATATTCCCTACGTGCTTGCATGCATTTGCAGGTCTAAATCAAAAGCAGAAATGATGATGAGGAAAAAATACCTCTCATCATCTTACAATGCAGGCCTAAAGCCGTTTCTAACTGAAATGTGACAATTGACTGAAATGAAAGTAAAAACTGCGAGAGTAAATCTGAAGATTTCATCCAAAATGACAAATTGAAGAGAATATATGGTAAAAATACCATACAGGCCCCGTCATGACTTATCATTGCTGTTTGATGAAGTGGAATCACTGCTGCTGCTGGCGAAAGAGATACCGTTAGTCGTGGGAAGAGCTGGCCTTTTGTGTTGGAGCATGCGGTACTTGCCAGTAGTGGAAAAAATGGCCTTCTATGCTAGAGGGTCCCATAGAATGGCCAATGGTCATGATCCATTGTATTGGACATGGAATTTCCTCTCTGCATATTTTTCTCTGCTTCCTGGGCATGGAGGATCATCATCCTTGGCCTCAAGCCACTGTGATTGGCTCTGAGAGGACCCGCGTACATTAAAAGGCCGTGAAAAACCTACACATACAACAAATAAATTAAATAAATCTTGCGTTTATGTTTTGAATGCTTTAGATGACTCAGGTAAAGGCAGAGGAGCAATGCGGAGGCAGTGGATGCGGCGGAAAGGGGCCTCATAGCGAAAAACCATGAAAACCAGGGTTCAAAACTGTATTTGGTGCAAAGAGGTGCAATGGCGGTTTTCAGGAATACCGGAGGTTGTATTCGCGTGGGGTTGAGGTGGTAAGAAATTTGGGGCTAAATGGACGCGATAATACAGTTTGAAGGCTGACGCATGTATTTTACAAAACTGCCCATTTTGCGTGGAAATAGCACGATCATGTTGTTCGATGAAATGAACGCGAAAACAAATGAGGGTCGTCTGATCTGGGAAATCCAGATCAACGGCTGCAAACAAACGCGACAGATGTACCTGCACAGTCTGGTGGGACCGGAGATGATGTAAGCAACCCTGTCGTGTAGCGAAAATCTATTGGGCAAAGTTGAAAAGAGGGGATCAATGGGAGTCGTTGGATCGTGAGGATCAACGGTGGGGATCGACTACAGGGGCACTTGGGGGCATGGACAGATCTGTAGGATGGGTGCCTCCACAGTGAATATAGGCCATTGGATGAAAATATGTCGTAGTCAAAGGAGTAAAATTCGAGGGCACCATGGAGATAAAAGGGGGAGGAAAGGGAGTAGTCCCGCTGGCTATTGGATCGGATAGATCAACAGTGGAGATTAACGCAAAGGGAGAAAGGTTGTACAGGAGGGAGAAAGGAGGAAGTAATGTGGGCCGTTGGATTGGATATATCAATGGTCCCGATCATATCGCGGGGGATGGCTGATGGATGAATGAGGCGGGGGACTTGCGATGTAGTGAAGTGCGATGAGCGATGGATGAGCGCAGTGCGATGGAGCGATGACTGTTGGATCTGCGAAAGGAGATCAATGGTCAAGATCACATCGGGGGATCAGCCATCAGTGAAAAAGTATAACAGGCAGATGGAAATGGGAAAGAGTGATGTGTGTTTGTGCGATGGAGTAATGTGATGGCCGTCGGATCTTTGGGGAATGAATGGTCCAGATCATATCGGGGAATCGGCCATTGGCGAAACAGAAAACATGGAAGCGGGGACTCTGAAAGAGTGATGTGTGATCTCCAATAATCTTAGCGCTCGGTCCCGAGGCCTGGCCTCATGGTGGAAAAGGGGCTCGGGCTTAAGCGAAAAGGGCTTAGAGGCCTGATATGCAAAAATGAGCCTTTTTAAAGAAAAAAGATGGATTTTAGCTATTTTCAAGGGTTCCGATAGTTGAAAAAGGGGCTTTTATAGTCCATTCGGTCCTTGTTATATTTGCTATGTAGTATAAGGCTCCTTTTTATTAGTCATCCCAGCTTGGTGAGGGATGTCATAACAACAGAATCAAAACAAAGTCCATAATTCATATAATTTGGACAAATAGAAATTTATTCTTTATTATATTTAATATTGTTTTATCTCATAATTGGTATATCAAATAAAGATATATGGACGGTTACATTTTTACTGAAATATCGTTTCATATGCAAAAAGCCTAACTAAACACAAATATCATATTGTTTCCTTTACACATACATATTTTTTTATAAAAAATCCTAGACCTATTGTCACCCCATTCTCTAATGTCCTATTAATGGCTATTATCTTTAAGAAATGAACAAATTAGAATTATAAAAAAATGCCTCTTTTTATTTTTCACTACAAAGGTCTTTCAACTTCTTCATCATCCTCGTTTACAACAAAATGATAACTATGCAAATAAGACAAAGAATAGTGTCAATTATATTACAATAAAGAGTGCATCTATAAGCTATGAGTTTCTCATAGATGTCAATTACAATTTATACTTCATTCTTTTCTGTATACTGAAAGTTTCTCCTTGATATCGTAAGATTATGTTGGCAATATGATGTAGAGTGTTGTCCTTGATGGCAACCCACTTGATGAAGATGATGGCAACCTACTTGACGAAGTTGTTCTTGACTTGATGAGCTTGCTAAATAAAGTAAATCTGATGTATCTACAATCAGTACAGAAGGTAATGATGAAAGGACTTTCAGTATGTGCCAGAACATTGATGAAAAGTGTTTGTCTCAAGGCATACGCGGGTTTGTCTAGACGAAGTAGTGTATGCACGCGGGAATTAACGTCACAAGTCGTGTATGCTCAAATGCACTCTAAATATGTAAAACAAGGGGTAAATACCATGGTTTTGATCCATTGTATTAAGCACTGGATTGTCTATGAGATCCCGTCCAGGAATACCATTGGAAGTTATGTGGTTTTGGCTCATGGTATTGATAAAGGGTAACCCTATATAAGGAGAAGAAATTCATTGTGCAAGGGTGTGCATGTGTCTGGGCTTTGATGAATACTTCACTCTGAAGTATATCTATATTGTTGAACCCTGTTCCTAATTGATAGATCTGAATCTATGATGCACCTATGAACATGATGAAGGCTCATGATCTCTAGATCTAGAAATGGTGAATGTCAATGATGATCTGAAAAGAAGTGAAGAAGACTTGGCGCAATCCTATTGAAGAGATTGAAGAAATCTGGGTAATTTCATAGATCTGGTCTGTACTGCAAAGTTTATCTTTTATAGATCTATATGCAGGTTCGTTTCATGAAAAGCGCGTGTATATGCGGGTCTATGGAAGGAAAAGCGCGTATGCGCAGTTAGGGTTTTTCCTTAGAAAATGCACTGAAGTATACGCGGGTTCGTCTTACGAAACCGCGTGCCTAACATAATTACGATTAAATAAACGCGTATGATTTACGAGTCTAATGGTTGCCAGAAGGTTGAATGTGTTTACGCATATCTATTCAAATGCCGGGTTATACGATAATGCAGTTAAGGTGGTCTCAGCATTACAGCTGAGAAGCAATGTGCAAGGTGTGATTGTTGATAAGTGAAGGGTTGTGTTGAATCTGTTTGATCCAGTTTGAAAATTGATGAAACGTGGTCTGCAGTGGTGCTGAGGGTCGAAGCCTTCAGTCAGGGGGTTGTAGCTCTCTTCCAGGAGAGGCTGGTAAACGAGTTCAGGGGGTCGTAGCTCCCTTCCAGGAGAGGCTGGTAAATGAGAGCAGGGGGTTGTAGCTCCCTTCCAGGATAGGATGGTAAACGAGAGAAGGTTGTAGCCTTCTGCAGGTGGGTGCCTGCGTGCTGGCATCTTTGGTTTGGTCTTGCACTCCCAAATGAGCGTAAGAAGTTTTCTTAATAATAAATTTTGAAGGTAGAAGCTTGACGGCGGCGGTGCTTTTCTATACGTTGGAGTTTCCACTAAAAATCCACGAATTGTTCATGTGTGTTGCATATGTGTGATGATTATTCTGTTCTATCTGCACCTGTTTACTGTTTCTAAAATATCTGATGAATGAATAATGCAATGATTTGAGTTAAGATTCAAACACATAATTAGATCTCTGGACATACACGAGTTCTGTAAAGGATATCCGCATATATACGCTAGTTTCCTTCAGTAAAGTAGCGTATGGGTTTTTAGAAAAGAAAAAGTAAAAGTTTTGATTGTCTACACTAAATACTGATTCACCCCCCCCCCCTCTCAGTATTTTTCCCAACAATTGGAATCAGAGCAAGTCCTTCGGAAAAAGCTTAGCCGCTCGAAGGAAGATCAAGCAAGATGAGCTATCAAGAAGGAACAACATCTATCAAGCCTCCGCTCTTCAATGGAAGCAATTTAATCTTATAGAAAATGAGGATGAGATCCTTTCTTCAGTATATGGGAGCAGATGTATTGGACATTGTTGAACAAGGATATCAATATCCAGGTGCTACACCAACAAATCCAACTGAAAGGAAGAATTATGAATCAAATGAAAAAGCGGTCAATGCTATAACAGGAAGTCTAACAGAATCAGAATTTTTCAAAGTCATGCAGCTAAATACAACAAAAGAAATATGGGACAAAATCATTCTGAGTTATGAAGGTGATGCAAAGGTAAAGAGTGCAAAACTCCAAACTCTTAGAATTGAATATGAAAATTTAAAGATGCATAGTGATGAGAGTATTTCCAGTTTCTTTTTACGTCTTGATGATGTTGTAAATCGTATGAAAAATCTGGGAGAAACAATAATCGAAACAACTTTGGTTGAGAAAATTTTGAGATCGCTAACAGCAAAATTTGAGTCAAAAGTATTTGCTCTTGAAGAAAAACAGGACCTTCAAAATCTTAGTGTGGTGCAACTTCATGGCATACTGACTGCATATGAAATGAGAAGAGGAGGACCATCTGAAGTCAAAGAAGTTGTTTTTAGAGCTTCTACAAAAGGGAAAGAAGTACAAGAAGTAGAAGGATCAGGATATATTTCAGAGGAAGATGGGGCAAATTTTGTAAAGGAACTTCAACTTGGTACAGGACGGTTTAGAGGTAAGCTTCCATTCAAATGTTTTAATTGTGGAAGATTTGGTCATTAAGCTGCTAAGTGTCCTCACAAAGAAACACCTGCAAAAGGAAAGGAAGTAGCTAGAAATAAGAACCGGTCTAGCACTAGAAGGAGTTACTATACTCATGATGATAGTGATGGGGTATCCGATAATGAGGAAGAATTTGAGCAAGATCTTAGACTTCTCATGGCTTTTGAATCTAAAGAATAAAATGATACTTTTGTGGATGCTCTAGAGGACAATGATTTCCTTGAAGAGAACAATCAAGTCAAAATATGCTTAGAACAAAGCAGAATTCTCTTAGAAGAATATAAAATTCTCTTAGAAGAAAGGAAAATAACCATCGAGACTCTGGAAAAGCAGGTTGAAGAGGAAAATAAACACAATGAGAAATTAGAATGTGAAGTGGTAAGTGTAAGAAAATAATTTGAGAAAGCAAAGACTCTGAATTTCATATTTGCTAAAGGATCTGAAACCTTAGATGAGATTATCAAGGTACAACGTTCTCCTCTTATAAAGACAGGTCTTGGATACATCAGAGAATCTTCTCAGGCTTCAGCACCAAATTATCTAAAAGCATCTACAACTAGTTTACAACATTCTTCCACTCAGCAAGGGAATAAAGAATCTTTACAGGTAAAGCATGATCATCTCAATTCAAAGAACACTAACAGGAATATCTTTAAGAGAAACACCAATCAACAGGTAAATTCAAGTAGAATATTTCATGATCGCAGAAATTTCTTCTTCAATGGACAATGTTTCTCATGTCACAATTTTGGTCTTAAAGTTGTTCAATGTGTTACATATAAAACCATCCTGACGAGAGAAGCAAGAAAGAAAAGGATTGATATTGAAACAAAGAAGAATACCTACAACAACTTTTCTCCTCTTCTAAATGAAGTTGAATGTGCTTATTACAATAAGTATGGGCATGAAGAAGGAATACGAATGCGGGAGAAAACTTCGACCAAAGAGCATCTTCCTTCAAAATCCAAAATATGGAAAAAGAAGGAACCACAGGTTGAAAATTGTGGCATAGCGTTATTTTCAGAAGGTGAATAAAATCAATGGTACATTGATAGCGGATGCTCAATACACATGACAGGTGATAAACACAAACTTCGTGCATATAGTGCTCTAGAAAAGGAAAAGAAAGTTACTTTTGGAAATGATACTCTTGCCATAATTAAAGGGAAAGGGTCTGTATTTCTAAAAGAAAAGGTGAAGGCTAATGATGTCATGTATGTGGATGGATTAAGGCATAATCTGTTAAGTGTAAGTCAAATGTGTGATCAAGGAACTGAAGTTGTCTTTAGTTCAAAAGAATGTGTGGTTCATGATCTTGATACAGGTAAAACAATTATAAAAGGAAAAAGAACTTCAAGCAACCTGTATGTATTGAAGAATTGCAAAGAACAATGTTAATTGAGTAAATCTTCAGAAAGCTGGCTATGGCATAGAAGGTTGGGGCATCTAAGCTTCTATCAAATCAACAAATCAAGCAAACTTAATGTTGTTCGTGGTCTTCCCAATATTTCTCTACCTAAAAGTATCATATGCAAATCCTGTCAATTCGGTAAGAAAACCAGAGTGCAATTCAATGCCAAGGAACGATCGTCAAGTAAGCCTCTTGAACTCATTCATACTGACATATGTGGACCTATGAGGAAAAAGTCACCACGTGGTGAAGAATACTATATCTTATTCATTGATGATTTATCTAGAATGTGTTGGATTAGGTTGATCAAACACAAAGATGAAGCATTTGAGAAATTTCAGATTTTCAAAGCACTAGTTGAGAATGAATTAGATCTAAAAATCAAGTGTCTCAGGTCTGATCGAGGAGGAGAATATACATCCAATGAATATCTTGAATTATTTGAACAACATGGCATAAAAATACAGTTCTTTGTAGCTGGCACTCCACAACAGAATGGTGTTGTAGAAAGAATGAATACAACAATTCAACAAATGGCTAGAACTATGCTTGATGATTCCGGAACACCTGATATTTTTTGGGGAGAAGCAGCTCACACAGTAGCAAATATTCTTAACAAGGCACATGTTCGGGTAAATACTGACAGAACTCCATATGAACTTTGGTATGGTAATTCTCCCTCTTTGAAACATTTTATAGTTTTTGGAAGTAAATGCTTTATCAAAAATAATGATGAAAAGCTTGGCAAGTTTGAACCTAGATCAGATGAAGGAATACTTCTTGGTTACTCATCTACAAGAAGGGCATACAAATGTTACAATAAAAGTCTTCGAAATATTGTTGAATGTATTGATGTTGTTATTGATGAGTCTCATGCAGTCCCTAAAGAAGAAAGACAAACAACAGAAGAAGATGATGGTGACTTTTGTCCTTCTACATCAAATAGAAATGATATAGACAGTGGATCCAATGAAGAACTTGAAGATGATTTATCTGGAAAGGCTCCATCCAGATATGTTCAAAAGAATCATCCTGAATCTCAAATTTTGGGAGACAAGGAATCAGGTGCACAAACAAGGAGGACTCTTGTGGGATCTCCTAGCTATCTGGCATTTCTATCCACAATTGAACCATACAATGTCAATCAAGCTAGCAAAGATGAATGTTGGATTCAGGCCATGAATGAAGAACTTGATCAAATTGAAAAGAACCACACTTGGGAATTGGTACTAAGACCACATGATAAAAATGTCATTGGAACCAAATGGATATTCAAGAACAAGCTAAATGAGAATGGGGACGTTATAAGAAACAAAGCTAGATTGGTTTGCAAAGGGTATACTCAACAAGAAGGTATAGACTTTGAAGAAACTTTTGCTCCTGTAGCTAGACTTGAAGCCATAAGAATGTTTCTTGCTTTTCAAGTTTTCAACAAATCAAAGTTTATCAAATGGATGTTAAATCTGCATTTCTCAATGGTGATCTAGAAGAAGAAGTTTATATAGAACAACCAGAAGGATTCATTTTGGGAAATGATGAAAATCTTGTTTGTAGACTTAAAAGGCTCTATATGGTCTCAAACAAGCTCCAAGGGCATGGTATTATCGTCTTGACAAATATCTTCATCAACAAGGATTTTCAAAGGGGTCTGCTGATAGTAACTTATACACAAAAATTGAAAATGATAAACTATTGATTGTGGTTGTATATGTTGATGATATCATTTTTGGAAGTAATGAAGAATCTATGAGTCGGAAATTTGCTTCCGTCATGCAGCAAGAATTTGAAATGTCTTTACTTGGGGAACTAACATTTTTTCTTGGCTTACAAGTGCATCAAACTACAGAAGGTATATTCTTATCTCAAGCAAAATACCTTAAGAAAATTCTGAAGAAGTATGGGATGGAAGAGTGCAAACCTGTAAGTACACCAATGGTAACTGGATGTAATCTCAGTTCTCATGATGATTCTCCCACGGTGAATCAACCAGAATACAGATCTATGATAGGAAGTCTTATGTATCTCACTGGGACTAGACCGGATATTATGCATGCAGTTGGGATTGTTGGACGATTCCAAGCCAATCCAAAAGAGTCTCATCTTCAGGATGTCAAAAGAATATTCAAATATCTACAAGGAACTCAAGACTTTGGACTATGGTATCCAAATAATGCTGATCTTACTCTTCATGCTTACACTGATGTAGATTGGGCTGGAAATGTTGATGATCGGAAAATCACAAGTGGTGGTGCATTCTATATGGGGCCCCGGTTGGTATCTTGGTTCAGCAATAAGCAAAGCTCTATTGCCTTATCTACAGCAGAAGCAGAATATGTGGCTGTCGCATCATGTTGCACTCAACTTCTCTGGATGATGCAAACCTTACAAGACATTCAAATCAAATGTTCACCTCCTATCTCCATTATGTGTGATAATACAAGTGCCATCAGTATTTCAAAGAATCATGTTATGCATTCCAAGACCAAGCACATTCCCATCAAGTATCACTTCTTACGTGAACAAGTGCTTGAACAAAAGGTGAAGTTGGAGTATGTTCCCTCCAAAGAACAAGTTGCTGATATATTTACCAAACCTCTGCCCAGGGAAGCATTTGAATATCTCAGACAGAAGCTGGGAATGGTCTCTGCCTCTCAGAAGATCAAATCTGCTTAATTTCAAAAGATTAAATTGGATACGCGGGTTTCCTGAAAGACAGTCGCGTATATATGTGATTTCATACATAGAAAACCGCGTATGGGTGGTTGCTGACAAATTTTCTGGGTCAGCATTCTTCAGCACAAGCTATGGTGCTGTTTGGTATCTCTGATGCTGTATGGATTAAGCTCTTATATTTTTGTTTCATTCTCTGATATTGGGTGAAGATGCCTTGATGATTGGCTGTTGAAAGTGTTCAGGTTACTCAAACTAAGGAGGAGTTTTGGTCATATGGAAAGGATGCATTGTTTCAGGGGGAGCATTAGCTTGGCTGAGAATAATGCATTGTTGGCATTATGATGGTTTTGAAACTTGATCTCTCTCTTGAGGTCTTTTTGTTTTTGGTTGTGAAAAATCATACTTGTAATTTGATGAAAAGGTCATGTTGAGACCCATAATGTAAATTGTAATATTCAGTCATGTAAGGACTTGTTCAAATTTGTAAACCCACTTGGTTGGGTATTTGAGTCACATATGTAAATCCACTTGGTTGGATCTTTGATGTAAGTATGAGTCTTGGTGATAGGAAGGTCATAGAGTCATGTACATCATTGAAAAATATGTTTGAAGATTCAGCATGAACTCAGGGGGAGCATGGTAACTTCAGTGCACATCAGATCTGCAGAGCTCTTATGTCTACATGAGGAGCAAAAACCTTGTGTTGGTTTTGATCCGCCCTTTGCCCTTGATGTCAAAGGGGGAGAGTGACATGGTGTTTGAATCAGGGGATAATCTCATGAATAATGGTTGTGCTTAATGTATCTATCTGTTATGGTGATCAAACACCATCGTGGTTGCCATCAAGTCCAAAGGGGGAGATTGTTGGCAATATGATGTAGAGTGTTGTCCTTGATGGCAACCCACTTGATGAAGATGATGGCAACCTACTTGACGAAGTTGTTCTTGATTTGATGAGCTTGCTAAATAATGTAAATCTAATGTATCTACAATCAGTATAGAAGGTAATGATGAAAGGACTTTCAGTATGTGCCAGAACATTGATGAAAAGTGTGTGTCTCAAGGCATACGCGGGTTTGTCTAGACGAAGTAGCGTATGCACGCGGGAATTAACGTCATAAGTCGCGTATGCTCAAATGCGCTCTAAATATGTAAAAAAAGGGGTAAATACCATGGTTTTGATCCATTGTATTAAGCGCTGGATTGTCTATGAGATCCCGTCCAGGAATACCATTGGAAGTTATGTGGTTTTGGCTCATGGTATTGATAAAGGGTAACCCTATATAAGGAGAAGAAATTCATTGTGCAAGGGTGTGCATGTGTCTGGGCTTTGATGAATACTTCACTCTGAAGTATATCTATATTGTTGAACCCTGTTCCTAATTGATAGATCTGAATCTATGATGCACCTATGAACATGATGAAGGCTCATGATCTCTAGATCTAGAAATGGTGAATGTCAATGATGATCTGAAAAGAAGTGAAGAAGACCTGGCGCAATCCTGTTGAAGAGATTGAAGAAATCTGGGTAATTTCATAGATCTGGTATGTACTGCAAAGTTTATCTTTTATAGATGTATACGCAGGTTCGTTTCATGAAAAGCACGTGTATACGTGGGTCTGTGGAAGGAAAAGCGCGCATGCGCAGTTAGGGTTTTTCCTTAGAAAATGCACTAAAGTATACACGGGTTCGTCTTCTGGAAAGCGCGTATATACGCGGGTCTGATTAAATAAAAGCACGTATGATTTCTGATCTAATGGTTGCTGAAGGTTGAATGTGTTTCTGCATATCTATTCTGAAGTCTGGGTTATATCTGATATTCTGGTTACAGTGGTCTCACTGTTCTATTTGAAGCAATGAGCAAGGTATGATTGTTGATAAGTGAAGGGTTGTGTTGAAGCTGTTTGATCCAGTTTGAAAATTGATGAAACGTGGTCTGGAGTGGTGCTGAGGGTCGAAGCCTTCAGTCAGGGGGTTGTAGCTCCCTTCCAGGAGAGGCTGGTGAACGAGTTCAGGGGGTCGTAGCTCCCTTCCAGGAGAGGCTGGTAAACGAGAGCAGGGGGTTGTAGCTCCCTTCCAGGATAGGCTAGTAAACGAGAGAAGGTTGTAGCCTTTTGCAGGTGGGTTCCTGCGTGCTGGTTTGAGTCTGCACCAGTACATGACTGTAAGAAGTTTTCTTAATAATAAATTTTGAAGGCTGAAACGACGACAGCGGTGCTTTTCTCTCGAATTGGGTTTCCACCTAAAAATCTTGGTGTTCATGTGTGTTGCATATGTGTGATGATTATTCTGTTTTGTCTGCACCTGTTTACTATTTCTGAAATATCTGATGAATGAATAATGCAATGATCTGAGTTAAGATTCAAACACATAATTAGATCTCTGGACATACACGAGTTCTGTAAAGGATATCCGTGTATATACGCTAGTTGCCTTCAGTAAAGTAGCATATGGGTTTTTAGAAAAGAAAAAGTAAAAGTTTGATTGTCTGCACTAAATACTGATTCACCCCCCCCTCTCAGTATTTTTCCCAACAGATTATGGGTTTACTAAGAGATGCATATTGTGCCATGTTACTTTTTGCAATGCTAAAGCAAGAATACTAATGCTTTGTCCTCTATTTCATTTCTAGATTCTGAACAATTGTCCATATTTCATTCTTATTATTCCCCTATTCATTATGACCTAGAAAACATTTACACGATAGGTATCAATTACCATTTCTCGTTACTCTAAGCAACATAAAAATGAGACAATTTTATAGCACGAATAAACAAGAATCAAGAAACAAGATTCATTAACAAAATTAAATAGGCTTGAATTCACATAAGCTCTAGATATATAATGACTTTACCATTACTTTGTTACAAATTCTTATGAAATAAATAATGTTGGACATTGTGTTCAACGCTCCCCGTGTGTTTCGTGACATGGACTAACCGCCTCTCGTGGATCCTAACTCTGGCGATTGTAGCAGCGACTAATGCCTATGGGTTTTGGTTTAACAATAATTGAGAGTTCCAACAAGTGGTATCAGAGTGACAGGTCTCGAGTTTGAAACTCACTCAGCTCGCGTTGAGGGGGAGATTGTTGGACATTTTGTTCAATGCTCCCCATGTGTTTCTTGACATGGACTAACCGCCTCTCGTGGATCCTAACTCTGGCAATTGTAGTGGAGACTAACTCCTGCGGATTTTGGTCTAATGGAAATCGTGAGTTCCAACAAATAATACTAGCCATTAATATCTGAAAAGATATATGTTAATCATAGAATTGATTCTTAATTACGTTTTTACATTGTCTTGATTACATATTGATAACTCATTTATATCTAATAATTTTCAAAATATTTCCAGAAAATAAGGCAATATGCACAAGAACCATGCAAATGATATTGTTTCAATATCTTATAACAGATACTTGATAAGAAGTGTGTTGATTGTGTGTTGATTCACTGAATAAATGGTGAAAATGATATTTTATTATATTGATAGATATAATATTTTTGATATGTTTATGACTAATAATCATTATACATGTGTGAAGTGCGAAATATGGAGGAAACATCTGTTGTGCAAAAGAAATATGTGAATAGAAGTGTGCAAAGGGCATTTGCACATCATTTCAATTTGCTATTAGGAATATTGGCTACCAAGACCTATCCATACTCTTGAATTTTTTATAAATAGTAAATGTTATTAAGCATTCAAATTATGTCTTGATTACACATCGATTCACTATATAAATGCCAAAAAGAGTATTTTATAATATCAATACATATGATTTTATTGATATGTTTGCATCCAATAATCATTATGTAATGCATCAGAGCAAATTCTATTAAAAACTTGAGCAATGATGTGATTTTGTATCAGTTTGTTGAATAGATATTAATAATACTGCTAAGCATTAGTTAATTATTTAATGCTAAGTGCAAACTGATTTGTAGCATAGTCAATATTTGTCACCGCAAGTTTTTGCATCTTTGCAAACATTTTCTTCTCGACACAATTTTTCCATATATGGCTGCCCTACACACTTTTCCCTTCTCACACGCTCTAGTACTAAATTATTTCAACAATTTATATGTTACTTGTTATCATTACAATGATTATATAATATAATATGTTATAAACACTAATGTTCACCGATAATCCTTGGTTTTATTAGTATATAGTTTGACGTGTACAAATGATATGGATAATATTCTTGTGTTTGGTTGCTCTAATAATGAAGTGTGTTTATCATATAAACATCTTCACTAATTATTCAATTAATAAAGAGGCATAGCCTTAATAACACATTGTGTAGAAGTACAGTGCCTAGCACATTTGACAATGTGGAGAGCCTTATACAAATGTGAAGTGGAAACGAAGCTTCCTCCACAATGAAAGCTTTCATTGTAAGCTTTGGACAAAGAAAATTTTTTATAATACTGATTTATTTGTCTCAAGAATATTTTCTTTTAGAGACATGCTAACGTTTTTTGACTTGACATGTGGTTTCGGTGGCTTCAATTGTTTAAAAACTAGTATTAAAAAATTTGATGTGATATGACATCACATCACATCTGATGTGACATCACATAACTTATACCAATTACTAAAGTGACATTATGCTTTCTCCACCTACGCACTTGGAAAATTGCAATGTGAAATTATTTTTATTATTTCGTGCCTCACTAGGAACTATAACATTTACTTCTTGAAAAAGTCCATTGACTATTATTATTAATTATTATCATTATTATTACTACTACTACTTAGTATCTAAAGCATATCATAGAGTTTTGAAACCTAATATGATTATTCTAATTACTGATTCTTTTATTGTTGTTGTTATTATTATTATTATTAGTCGTTTTCTCACTAGGGACAACAACACTCACTTCATGGTCAAAGAGTGTTGAATGTCCATTATTTTGTCAATTTTTTTATTACTACAATTTTTCTATATGTAGGTGCATTGGTTCAAGTCCGTTAACTATTGATTATTCATGTCGATTTATTAACCATAGTTTCATGAAAATGCTGAATATTCCTATTTTCCTGTCAATTCAAAAATCATTTTCTAATTGACATAATGTAATTTTCTAGCGATTTTTCATACATTATTTATTATATGTTGTATTTTTATTTCCATTTGTTTTTACAAGATATTTATAGGCTAATTTTTTTAGCATGTAACATAGTTGGCATGATTGTGCCTAAGCTTTTCCTGAAGGTTGAATACTAATTTCTTGTGTTATTTTCTATGGTGACATTTTATTTGTTTTGTTTATACAAATCATCTAGCCACATAGTGGCCACTATCGCCCAACTGAAGAAAACTTGTTTGAGTTTCTTTCTTTTCTGGGGAAAAATGGCATTAATATTGTTGACGTTGAGGTATATGTCATATAAATCCTTTATATTTTAATTTAGTTTATATTCTAGTGTTCATCATCTTTCATGTCTTATACTCTGCATTGTATCTTCTTTCATTTTCAGAAGAGGAACTCAGTATTTATGGTAAGAAGCATGAATTGAATAAAGAGGATAACAATAACACTGGAGTGGCAAATGCAGAAAGAGAGAGAAGAGAACTGGTCTAGTGAAGCCAATATCCTACATGAGAGACACACATACAAATCGATGGTCAAGTCTCTAGATTTGGTGAATTCACCTACAATGCCTTCACAAAACAATGATAATTTTTGGAGTGATGAAATCAAATTTGATGTGTAAATTGTAGTCCAACCAATATTAAGTTGGAAAATCATATTGATATACTTGACATTTCATATAATATAATTTTTGATTGAAATTATTTATACTAGTTGTAGTTTAAATTATGTATTATTGTAATTAACATATGTAACTTTTTCTTTTCATATTAGATGAACAAGCACATTGTATGACATTTTTTTTTAATTCAGATGCAAAATCATACTAATTAATTTATGTTGATTAATAATGAACACAAAATCAAACTAAAACTACTAAATTAGTAGTTTATATTGATTAATGATGAACACAAATAAAATGAATATATAACGACTAAATTAATCACTTATAATCATTATTAATGAAAGTAATGAACTGAATATAAACTACTAAATCATTCGTTTATATAATGAATATGAAACTATCAAAAAAATATAAAAGACTATTGTAAATGATAAATTTGTGATTACAAATGACGACTAAATTTTTCACATATGCGACCACTAATAGCTAATTTACAATATCTTATAACACGACTGAAAATTAGTCATATTTATTTGGTCATTAATTGGTTTCAAACGATGACTAAAGTTTGCATATATATGACTATTAGTAGCTAATTTATAGTATCTTATAACGCGACCAACATTTTGGTCATATTTCTTTGGTCATCTCAAGTGATCATATAGTATTATATTTGGTCATTAATTGTGGAAATTAATGACTAAATCAATAACTAAATTTATGACCAATTTTATGACTAAATATACTACGAGATGATAAAATTGAGACAAGAAATTAATGACTAAGATAAATACAACTAAAATTTGGTCGCGTTATAAGACACTATAAATTAGCCACCATTTCTCATCGACTGAAAAATAGTCGTTTATATTCAAATATTAGTCATTTTTTAGTAACTAATTAGTCATTTTGTACTAGTTCCTTGACATCGGGCCCGAAAATGTAACCCACACTAGGTGAACTCCATTATCAAATTGTGTGTGTTCTTTGATTTTATGGTTTCCTTTATGTGTAATGTTCCCAAATTTTAGCCTCAAGCTAAAAGGAACATTATAGTTAGCATTATCTCTAGGTAGATGAATAAAATGGGTAGGGAGGCCCATTAACCTCTTTAGAAGGAAGAATAACATTCCTCATGTGAAAAGAGGAAGAATAAGCAGCTGGATTAAGCACCCATACGTGTGAACAGGATTGGATCATATTGATTAAGTCATATTTGACCAAGTCCACATGCATTGTCTAGATACATTGTATCTCCTTGATGGACTGTGTAGTTTTAATGGAGGACAACTTGCATGAGCTTGGTGGCACATATGGATGGGACCCCTTGTGGAGAGGTGCAATTGGTATATATGGAGAGGAGGGCAGCCATTGTTATTCATGTTTGGATTATTATTTTCTTGGGTCTGTTGAGACTTTGCTTCCTCTTGTTGTTTAGCAGGGTTGCAGTGTTGTTTAGCACAAGGGTGTTCCTGTTCAGGAATCCCTACCTCATCCTTAGGGAAGGAGAGGTTCTTTGGGCTACATTTCCTCATTCCGGAATTGTGGCCAAGCTACCTCCTTCAGCTACAGCGCAATTTCTGTTTAGAGCTGGGTTGTGTTGCAGGGTGCAGCAAAGGAGGATCTCTTTGAGTCATTTTTGAGCTTGTTTTTCAGTGGAGAGCTTGTCTATCCATTGGGGGATCAGTAAGAAGGACTCTCGGGCATATTTTCACATCTTGGCACTTGGCCAGAGCATCTATGCACTTCTACAGCACAGTCCCTTATAGGAATTGCGTCATTTTTCAGAGAGCTGCTACAACAACGTTTAATACCTGATTTCAGGCTAGTTTCCTAGGGGAACGGCCAACCCTTATCCCGGAAAGCTAGGAAAAGGGGATTCTCATCCCTATTGTACTTTATTTAGCTATATTCATGCAATTTTTCAGGATACTGTGTTATTTTTCAGCTGAATATTTAGATCTACTCATTTTTTGCTTAAGCTTCTAAGCAACCCTTGCCGGGTTATCTTTACATTGTATAAAAGAGACTAGATCTCTATTTTTCTCAGTGCTTTGGCTAAATAAACTCTAGATCTATTGTCTATAACATATTTCTACAGAACCCTCTTATAATCACGCTGTGCTTTCTTCATAGTTTTCTGTATGGGTTAAGTCATGGTTTTTCAGTGCTTTTAAGCCATATAAGAATCGGGAGAACAATTTAAATTGGTTAGAATGATTTGTTTCTGCTCCCATTATATATGTGAGATGTATATTGCATGAAATAAGGGATACAAGTCCCATTTCTCATAGTTATAGCGTTATTTTTTGGAAATATGTAATATTCCAAATTTGCAAACAAGCAAATTGGAATATTAGTTTTTGATGATTTCACTTAGAAGAGGAATAAATGGGAAGGAGGCCCATGAACAATAAAGATATGAATAAATTCCACCTTAGTAAGGAAGGAGATCACCTTAGGAGCTGGGTTTTACACTTCCAAGTGTGAACAAGGGAAAAATAGATGTGGACATAGTCAAGTTTGACTAAGTCAACATGCATTCTTGAGGAGGAAGAGATCACCCAAATAAAATAGCTCAATGTGAACAAGGATCAACCTAGACACACATATGAGAACCAAATTGAAGATCCCTTAGTGTGAAAAGAGGCATTGCGGGTGGATTATGTTGGGAAAAATACTGAGAGGGGGGGGTGAATCAGTATTTAGGACTTACTCAACTTTTTCTTTTTCATTCTTTTAAAAAACCCATATGCTACTTTGCTGAAGTCAACTAGTGTATACACGCGGATATCCTTCATAAAAATCACGTATATACAGAGATCTTATTATGCCATTAATCCTTTACTTAGATCTATGCTACATTCATTCTTCTGATGATTAGATAACAATAAGCATGTGCAGTAATAACATAATAAATCATCACACATAAGCATCGCACAAGAACACCAGGATTTAAGGTGGAAACCCAAGTCGGGAGAAAAACCACCGCTACCGTCGTCTCAGTCTTCAATATTTATTATATAAAGAAAACATGTTACAACCATGTACTGGCGCAGACTCATACCAGCACGCAGACACCCACTTGCAGAAGGCTACAACCTTCTCTCGTTTACCAACCTCTCCTGGAAGGGAGCTACAACCCCCTGCTCTTGTTTACCAGCCTCTCTTGGAAGGGAGCTACGACCCCCTACTCTCGTTTACCAGCCTCTCCTAGAAGGGAGCTACGACCCCCTACTCTCATTTACCAGCCTCTTCTGGAAGGGAGCTACAACCCCCTGACTGAAGGCTACAACCCTCAGCACCACCACAGACCACGTTTCATCAGTTTTCAAATTGGATCCAATATCATCACACAAAATACCTTGTAGGCCACCAAATTTACTTATTTTCTTCAGAGGTGCATCCTTAATTCAGCAATATGTTACCCATTCCAAACAGATATACTTCAGAGTGAAGTATTCATTCACAACCCTTATACATTCTTCATGATTGAACCAGGAATTAATCATCATATGATCTAAAGATCTTGATCAATCATCATATACACAGGTGCGCCATAGATTCATATATATCAGAGTTTATTCATTCAGATATCTCTAAAAGAGATTCGTTTATCATCGACCCTTTCACACGCACACACTTCTTCATGATTCTCATCACCTTATATGGTTTTTTATTTTAATAAAACCTTGGGTCAAAACCACGAATCGCTAATGGTATTCCTGGACAGGGTCCAACAATCTACTATCGTCATGACCTCCCCAAAACATGCAAAATTGCTTTTACAACACGAAACGACCCAAAAAGGAACTTTATCTTCGCCATATAAGTTTATGATTAATAAATCATTTTCAATGGATTGGAGTGGTCATAATCTTTAAAACTTACCTCCGACCCCCCACCTATATGGTTAACAAGCCAATCAAATTCCAATCTTTGACCTTGGGCCCACATCGCAGTTGGCCATTTGCGATGTGCGATATGCAATGGCGCGACATCGCATCGCAACTGACAACCGGTGGAAACATATGGCGGAAATAACAAATATGCGATATTGCGATATTGCGATGATCGCATATCGCAACATTCAATCGGCGCGCACATATATATACCATGCAATTGTGCGATGTGCGATGATCGCATATCGCAACAATCACGAAACTCTGGTTTGGGCGGAGGGTGATTTTGCGACATTTCGATGTTGCGATCGTGCGATGGTGCGATGATCGCATATCGCAAATAATCCATATCAACAAGACACTTGAAACTTCAAAATTGCGCTTTGCGATTTGCGCTCAAGTGGTAGGGACCACTTGTCCTGCCGCTTTCAAAGATTTAAAGTCCTTCCGCTTTTTTATTCAATTTTCTTCATACTTGGTTGTTGAGGGCTTAAACGCCCAAAATCAATATTTTTAAATAAAATCTGCTCCTCCGTAGTCTGGAACTACAACTGTCTTCATTCCACTGTAAAACGCCACTGCCCATCACCATAATGACAATTCATTCATCCTTACATGTCTCATTCTTCTTGAATTCGTGTTGTTGTTCACCAAAACTCTGTTGCGCCTTTGTACTCTTTTCTCCCATTCTATCTCTGCTCTTTCTTTGCCAATTCCTTTGCCATCAATGACAATATTCCAACAATCTCCCCCTTTGGCATTGATGGCAATATTCTTCCTCTGATGACCTTATAGACGCCCTTTGTTGATTTTCCTCCCCCTTAGACATCAATGGCAAAGAGTTTGAACCGACAGTGCCACTGCATCTTCAAACATAATATGACCAACAATTCATCCTTCTCATATGACCAATGCTCCCCCTGAGCCTGTGCATTTAGAGATGCTTGACATCACTTCACAACCAATGTAGTCTTATGTAATTAAGTAGAGTTGATCCTCTGCATGGCAGAGACTACTCCCAGTTTCTTTATGAGATATTCGAATGCTTCCCTGGGTAGAGCTTTGGTAAATATATCAGCAACTTGTTCTTTGGAGGAAACATATTCTAATTTCACCTTTTGCTCAAGCACTTGTTCTCGTAAGAAGTGATATTTTATGGGAATGTGCTTGGTCTTGGAATGCATAACAGGATTCTTTGAGATACTGATGGCACTTGTATTATCACACATAATGGAGATAGGGGGTGAACATTTGATTTGAAAATCTTGTAGAGTTTGCATCATCCAAAGAATTTGAGTGCAACATGATGCTGCAGCCACATATTCTGCTTCTGCTGTAGATAAGGCAATGGAACTTTGCTTCTTGCTGAACCAAGATACTAACCGGGGCCCCATAAGGAATGCACCACCACTAGTGCTTTTTCGATCATCAACACTTCCAGCCCAATCTGCATCAGTGTACGCATGAAGAGTAAGATCAACATTCTTTGGATACCATAGTCCAAAGTCTTGAGTTCCCTGTAGATAATTGAATATTACTTTCACAGCCTGAAGATGAGATTCTTTTGGATTGGCTTGAAATCGTCCAACAATCCCAACTGCATGCATGATGTCTGGTCTTGTCCCAGTGAGATAAAGTAGACTTCCTATCATAGATCTGTATTCTGGTTGATTTACGGTGGGGGAATCATCATTAAAACTGAGATTGCATCCAGTTATCATTGGTGTACTTACAGGTTTGCAATCTTCCATGCCGTACTTCTTCAGGATTTGCTTGAGATACTTTGCTAGTGATAAGAATATACCATCTGTTTCTTGTTGCACTTGCAAGCCAAGAAAAATTGTTAGTTCCCCAAGTAAAGACATTTCAAATTCTTGCTGCATATTAGAAGAAAATTTCTGACTCATAGACTCTTTATTACTTCCAAAAATGATATCATCAACATATACAACTACAATCAAAAGTTTGTCATTTTCATTTTTTGTGTACAAGTTGCTATCAGCAGACCCCTTTGAAAATCCTTGTTGATGAAGATATTTGTCAAGACGATAGTACCAAGCCCTTGGAGCTTGTTTGAGACCATATAGAGCCTTTTTAAGTCTACAAACAAGTTTTTCATCATTTCCCAAAATGAATTCTTCTGGTTGTTCTATATAAACTTCTTCTTCTAGATCACCATTGAGAAAAGCGGATTTAACATCCATTTGATAAACTTTGATTTGTTGGAAGCTTGAAAATGCAAGAAACATTCTTATGGCTTCAATTCTGGCTACAGGAGCAAAGGTTTCTTCAAAGTCTATACCTTCTTGTTGAGCATACCCTTTGCACACAAGTCTAGCTTTATTTCTTATAACATCCCCATTCTCATTTAACTTGTTTTTGAATATCCATTTAGTTCCAATGATATTTTTGTCATGAGGCCTTGGTACTAACTCCCAAGTGTGATTCTTTTCAATTTGATCAAGCTCTTCATTCATGGCTTGAATCCAACATTCATCTTTGTTAGCTTGACTAACACTGTGAGGTTCAATAGTGGACAGAAATGCCAGATTGCTAGAATATCCCACAAGAGTCCTTCTTGTTTGTACACCTGATTCCTTTTCTCGCAAAATTTGAGATTCTGGATGATTCTTTTGAACATATCTAGATGGAGCCTTTTCAGATAGCTCCTCTTCAGGTTCTTCACTGGGTGCATTGTTTGTATCATTACTGTTTGATGTAGAAGGATATGTGTCCTCATCATCTTCATCTGTTGTTTTCTTTTCTTCTTTTGGGGCTGCAGGAGACTCATCAATAACAACATCAATACATTCAACAATCTTTCGAAGTCTTTTATTGTAAAATTTATATGCCTTACTCCTAGAGGAGTAACCAAGAAATATTCCCTCATCTGCTCTGGGTTCAAACTTGCCAAGTTTTTCATCATTATTCTTGATAAAGCATTTGCTCCCAAAAATTCTAAAATGCTTTATAGTGGGAGGATAACCATACTAGAGTTCATATGGAGTTTTATCACTATTTACATGAACATGTGCTTTGTTGAGAATGTTTGCTACTATATGTGCTTCTTCTCCCCAAAATGTGTCAGGTGTTCCGGAATCATCAAGCATAGATCTAGCCATTTGTTGAATTGTTTTGTTCATTCTCTCTGCAACACCATTCTGTTGTGGAGTGCCAGCTACAGAGAATTGTCTTTTTATGCCATGTTGTTCACAGAATTCAAGAAATTCTCTAGATGTATATTCTCCTCCTCGATCAGATCTAAGACACTTGATTTTTAATTCTAATTCATTCTCCACTAATGTTTTGAAAATATGAAGTTTCTAAAATGCTTCATCTTTGTGTTTAAGCAGCCTAATCCAACACATTCTAGAGAAATCATCAATGAATAAGATATAGTATTCTTCACCACGGGGTGACTTTTTCCTCATAGGTCCACATATGTCAGTATGAATGAGTTCCAGAGGCTTACTTGATGATCCTTCCTTGGCATTAAATTGTACCCTGGTTTGTTTACCGAATTGGCAAGATTTGCATATGATATTTTCAGGTAGAGTAATATTGCGAAGATCGTGAATAGCTTTAAGTCTGCTTGATTTGTTGATTTGAGAGAAGCTCATATGCCCCAACCTTCTATGCCACAGCCAATTTTCTGAAGATTTACTCAAATAAAATTTTTCTTTGGGGTTCTTAAATATATACAGGTTGTTTGGAGTTATTTTTCCTTTTATAATTGCTTTACCTGTATCAAGATCACGTACCACACATTCTTTTGAACTAAAGACAACTTCAGTTCCTTGATCACACATTTGACTTACACTTAACAAGTTATTCTTTAATCCATCCACATACATGACTTCATTAGCTTTCACCTTGTCTTTTAGGAAAACAGACCCTTTTCCTTTAATGACCGTAGGAGTATCATTTCCAAATGTAACATTCTTCTCCTTTTCTAGAGCACTATATGCAAGAAGTTTGTCTTTATCACCTGTAATGTGTCTTGAGCATCCACTATCAATGTACCATTGGTTTTCTTCATCTTCTGAAAATAACGCTATGCCACAATTTTCAACCTGTAATTCCTTCTTTTTCCATACTTTGGAGCTTGAAGGAACATGTTCTTTTGGCTGAACTTTGCTCCTGCATTCAGATTATTCATGGCTAAAGTTATTGCAATAAGTGCATTCAACTTCATTTTGAAAAGGAGAAAAGTTGTTATAAGTATTCTTCTTTCATTCAATATCAATCCTTTTCTTTCTTGCTTCTCTTGTCATAATAGTTTTATATGCTACACATTGAACAACTTTATGACCAAAATTGTGACATGAGAAACATTGTCCATTGAAGAAGAAATTTCTGCGATCATAAGATCTTCTATATGAATTTATCTGTTGATTGTTGTTTCTTTGAAAGACATTCCTGTTAGTGTTCCTTGAATTGAAATGATCATGCTTTACCTATAGGGATTCTTTATTTCCTTGCTGAGTGGCAGCTTGTTGTAAACTAGCTGTAACTGCTTTTAGATAATTTGGTGCTGCAACTTGAGAAGATTCTTCGATATATCCAAGACCTGTCTTTATAAGAGGAGAACGTTGTACCTTGATAATTTCATCTAAGGTTTCAGACCCTTTAGCAAATCTAAGATTCAGAGTCTTTATTTTCTCAAGTTCTTTTCTTAGATCTACTACTTCACACTCTAATTTCTCATTGTGTTTCTCTTTATCTTCAAGCTGATTTTTCAGAGTTTCTATGATTATTTTACTCTCTTCTAAGCAAATTTTGAGTTTATTGTTTTCATTAAGAAAATCACTGTCTTCTAGAGCATCCACAAAGGTATCCTTTTCTTCTCTAGATTCGTTTTCAAATGCCATGAGAAGTCTAAGATCTTGTTCACATTCTTCCTCACTATCAGATAACCCATCACTGTCTTCATGAGTATAGTAACTCTTTCTAGTGCTAAAACGATTCTTATTCCTTCTTTCTACTTCCTTCCCCTTTTTATGTGTTTCTTTATAAGGACACTTAGCGGCATAATGACCAACTCTTCCACAATCAAAACATTTGAAAGGAAGCTTACCTCTGAATCGTCCTGTGCCAAGTTGAAGTTTCTTTACAAAGTTTATCTCATCTTCTTCTGAGATATATCCTGATCCTTCTTGTTTTTGTACTTCCTTCCCTTTTGTAGAAGTTCTAAAGAGTGCTTATTTGACTTCATATGGTCCTCCTCTTCTCATTTCATAAGCAGTTAGTATGCCATGGAGTTGCACCACCGTAAGGTTTTGAAGATCCTGCTTTTCTTCAAGAGCAGAAACTTTTGACTCAATTTTTGTCGTTAGTGATCTTAAGACTTTCTCAACCAAAGTAGCTTCGGTTATTGTTTCTCCCAGATTTCTCATACGATTTACAATATCATCAAGACGTAAAAAGAAATTGGCAATGCTCTCCTCATTATCCATTTTTAGATTCTCATATTGAATTCTGAGAGTTTGGAGTTTAGAACTTTTTACCTTTGCATCACCTTCATAACTTAGAATGATTTTGTCCCATATCGCCTTTGTTGTATTCAGCTGCATGACTTTGACAAATTCTGATTCAGTTAGACTTCCCAATAGAGCATTGACCGCCTTTGCATTTGTTTCATAATTCTTTCTTTCCATCAGATCTGTTGGTACTGCAGCTGGATATTGATATCCTCCTTCAACAATTGCCCATACCTCTGCTCCCAGAGACTGAAGATAGGATCTCATCCTTGTTTTCCAGAAGATTAAATTGTTTCCGTTAAAGAGCGGAGGCCTGATAGATGTCGTTCCATCTTGATTGCTCATCTTGCTTGATCTTCCTTCTAGCGGCTAAGCTTTTTCAGAAGGACCTGCTCTGATACCAATTGTTAGGAAAAAAACTGAGAGGGGGGGGGGTTGAATAAGTATTTAGGACTTACTCAAATTTTAATTTTTCATTCTCTAAAAACCCATACGCTACTTTGCTGAAGTCAACTAGCGTATACACGCGGATATCCTTTATAAAACTCACGTATATACAGATATCTTATTATGCCATTAATTCTTTACTTAGATCTATGCAACATTCATTCTTCTGATGATTAGATAACAGTAAGCATGTGAAGTAATAATAGAATAAACCATCACACATAAGCATCACACAAGAACACCACGGTTTAAGGTGGAAACCCAAGTCGGGAGAAAAACCACCGCTGTCGTCATCTCAGTCTTCAATATTTATTATATAAAGAAAACATGTTACAACCATGTACTGGCGCAGACTCATACCAGCACGCAGGCACCCACCTGCAGAAGGCTACAACCTTCTCTCGTTTACCAGCCTCTCCTGGAAGGGAGCTACAACCCCCTGCTCTCATTTACCAACCTCTCCTGTAAGGGAGCTACGACCCCCTGCTCTCATTTACCAGCCTCTCCTGGAAGGGAGCTACAACCCCCTACTCTCGCTTACTAGCCTCTCCTGGAAGGGAGCTACAACCCCCTGTCTGAAGGCTACAACCCTCAGCACCACCATTGACCACGTTTCATCAATTTTCATACTAGATCCAACAGCTTCCACACAACATACCTTGTAGGCCACCAAATTTACTTATTTTCTTCAGAGGTGCATCCTTAATTCAGCAATCTGTTACCCATTCCAAACAGATATACTTCAGAGTGAAGTATTCATTCACAACCCTTATACGTTCTTCATGATTGAACCAGGAATTAATCATCATCTGATCTAAATATCTTGATCAATCATCATATACACAGGTGCGCCATAGATTCAGATATATCAGAGTTTATTCATTCAGATATCTCTAAAAGAGATTCGTTTATTATCGACCCTTTCGCACGCACACACTTCTTCATGATTGTCATCACCTTATATAGTTTTTGCTTTTAATAAAACCTTGGGTCAAAACCACGAACCGCTAATGGTATTCCTGGACGGGGTCCAACAATCTACTATAGTCATGACCTCCCCAAAACATACAAAATTTCTTTTACAACACGAAATGACCCAAAAAGGAACTTTATCTCCGCCATATAAGTTTATGATTAATAAATCATTTTCAATGGATTGGCGTGGTCATAATCTTTAAAACTTAGCTCTGACCCCCCACCTATATGGTTAAAAAGCCAATCAAATTCCAATCTTTGACCTTGGGCCCACATCGCAGTTGGCCATTTGCGATGTGCGATATGCAATGGCGTGACATCGCATCGCAACTGACAACCGGTGGAAACATATGGCGGAAATAACAAATATGCGATATTACGATATTGCGATGATCGCATATCGCAACATTCAATCGGCGCGCACATATATATACCATGCAATTGTGCGATGTGCGATGATCGCATATCGCAACAATCATAAAACTCTGGTTTGGGCGGAGGGTGATTTTGGGACATTTCGATGTTGCAATCGTGCGATGGCGCGACGATCGCATATCGCAAATAATCCATATCAACAAGACACTTGAAACTTCAAAATTGCGCTTTCTGATTTGCACTCAAGTGGTAGGGACCACTTGTCCTGCCGCTTTCAAAGATTTAAAGTCCTTCCGCTGTTTTATTCAATTTTCTTCATACTTGGTTGTTGAGGGCTTAAACACCCAAAATCACTGTTTTTAAATAAACTCTACTCCTCCGTAGTCTGGAACTACAACTTTCTTCATTCCACTGTAAAACGCCACTACCCATCACCATAATGATAATTCATTCATCCTTACATGTCTCATTCTTCTTGAATTCGTGTTGTTGTTCACCAAAACTCTGTTGCGCATTTGTACTCTTTTCTCCCATTCTATCTCTGCTCTTTATTTGCCAATTACTTTGCCATTAATGACAATATTCCAACAGATTAGTCTCTATTGACCAAGTCAACAACACTGCTACAAAGAGGAGGGAAGCCAACTAGGGCAGCGTAGTTTTGGAGGAGGAATCTTCACTAGGAAGTCACCTCAATAATGTGTGGGGTCTGGGGTGAGGAGGCTCAAAAAAGATAAAATGGAGAGCATAGCATCAAGGAGATAATTTATTATTCAGATATCTTTGGTCTTTTGACTACTTGCATGCTTCAGCTGTTTAGCCGGAGTTGCTACACTGCTTAGTGCAAAGAATTCTCATGCGGGAATTCCATCCTCTCTTTGGATCAACTTGCTTAAGGGATCAAGAGGGAATGGATCTGAGCTTAAATTTATCATTTGGCTTGGGGCCATTCAGCCACATTCAGCTACAACGTATTTCCTTTCAGAAACTGCGTCCTCTCTACAGTTGCAGGGTTAAACCTTGTTATTTTGTGCTAGTCTTTGAGGAGGAGGTGCTTATTTCCCTCCGAGAGATCTAATGAGAAGGGCCTTGGAATTTTCTGTATTATTCAGCTTCATATGTCACATTCAGCCATGTTTAATGCATATTTGCAGTATACTGCGTCATTTTCTACAGTCCTACTTTTGTACATGTATATTGCTAGAAACCCTTGCCGGGTGCCTTTTTCTTTGTGTAAAAGAGGTTAAACCTCAATTTCACTACTATTTTATTAATATAAGCTCCATATCAGTCTTATTTCATCATTTTTTGTAGAAACCCTCATGGGAATTACACTCTCATAGTCTTCAGAAATCCTGTTGTAGAAAAGTCAGGGGAATAGGGTGTTTTTGAGCTGTCTCTAGCTGGAGAGACCTGTTTAACTTAGCTAGAATGATTATTTTGAGCTCAAATTTGGTATGGAAGTTGTATAATGTATAAACCACGGGATCTAAGTTCCATTTCCCATATTTATTGCGTTATTTTCTGAAAATGATGTTTTTATGGTCCAGAAGTCCGCATTTCCTCATGCCGGGAGAGGATAGTGAAGCAAATCTCTGCTTCTGATCGTTCATTTTCTGGTTAAATTTTTCTTGTGCATATTATGAACTGATATAAATTTTTATGCTCATGATTTTCTGAAGCTCCACATTGGTAATATCTTAAAATATTCTCAATAGTGTAGTTGTTCCCATTTTGGGATATTACA